>VWZT01004993.1:316379-354579 GCA_013397055.1 Pachycephala philippinensis
AGACTAGGTAAAGATTGCTGCTTTTGCTGTTTTATATCATCTTATGTAAATGTTAAAGTAATTTTTCTCTCCTTAAAGAGTTTTGCTGAACTCTAAAATGTAAACCTCTAAACTTTGTATGAAACTAGTAAAGTAACAGTGCAGAGAATATAACAATCTTATAAAGTGACAGGAGAAAGAAATAACAACCTACCTGGGTTTTAATCTAACATTTTTTATTATAATTAAATGTAAATGTATTAATTACCTTTTCTGGCCTGAGTTTTGTTCAGTATTGTTATTGCTAGCTTTCTACTTACAGTGCAGAAGTTTCTATTTGTGTTGAAGAGGAACTGTCATGGCATCTTACTTCAGCATCCAGTTTAGAAATTGCTTACTGAAAAGACCAAGATAAAATATATCCTGCTGCTTTTCCCATTACATATCAAAATATGCTTTTTGCATAGTGACAAGTGCTTTTAGGCAAAAACATCACAGAAGAAGTCAGAGGCTCATTTTTTTTTCACTTGCTAATACTAGTAACATGATGATTTTTATTATCTTTTTTTTTTTTATTTATTTAGAAGAAGTGCCTTAAATTAAGAAGGCATTCAGTGATGGTGACAGTCATAAACCACAAAAAGCTCATCTTCTTCTTGACCTGCTTCATGTTCTGGGGTCTGCACTCCTCCCCCTGTGGTTGCTCTGCATTTCACAAACACACAATTTCCTGTGTCCTCCCACAGAGCTGGGGTTTCTTATTTGAAATGTGCTATTGCTCTCTGTCAAGTACCTTGGCCCATTCTGCACACACCACCCCCATCTAATAACAATTCAGCGAAAATAAATAACACCTACTGCAGTACTAGTGACAAAAAAGTCTGTATATTCATGCCATAGATTCAGGATCAGACCCTGATGATATCTCTGGGAAAAGTCTCTTTCAATTGTGATCCTATTTGCTCATTTTTATGGGGTTTTTTTTAGATTTCATTAAACATACATAGTGAGAAATTTTATTTTCTAGTTATAAAGCATTAAAACAAATTAGATAGCAAAAACTGACATCAACAGCAGCTGTTCTGCATTTTGGTCATCTGTCACTCATCCTGATTCCTTCTGTCACATTCTGGCAGATGAAATCATTGAGAGTTATGCTCAGTCCATGAGGTTTGAGTATGTTAATGCACAGAAGAAATAAAACATTCAGGAATACGTTCACCTTAGATGCTTCTCCAGGCATGAAAATAAGGAAGACCTCACATTTTCTTGCAGAATTCATAGAAAAATTGCAGTGCTGCACATAATGTAAAAAGATAAATTCTCCACCAAACCAGTTAGAAAAAAACGAGTAAGTGGAACTACTATCAGAGTTGCTCAGGAAATGCTATTTGCATTTAAACATTAAAAATCCTGAAAAGTTTATTTATATTATTTAATTTAAAGGGTTATTTGCTTTTTTAAAAAAAATGTGGAAGTCCTTGAATATATTGATGACTTTTTAAAAAGCCAATTTTTGTTTTTAAAATTAATGAAGAACACTTTGCAAATACTAATTTGCACTTAGATTTAATTTAGATGTAAACGGTGGCCAGGAAGTATATGGAAAAGTTTTCAGCAGGCATATATAAAGGGTATGAAGTAGCTACCAAAAAAAACCCCAAAACCAAAAGGATGTAAAACTCCCTTATTCTTTGTTGGTAGTTTCTGCTTGTTAATAAAAGAGGACAACTTTCTCCAGCTGCATGGAGGAAAGAGGGATGGAGCCCTTTGAGTGCATGTTGATGAATGGCTTGGTGTGTTTTTGCTGCCTACATTTTGTCATGTCATTCTCCTGTGTTACAGGGAAGGCTTTAATACCCACTAATCATCTGCTTACATCCGAAACAGGGCCTCTGCTAGCAAACATGAATACAGTCAACAGTGCCCTGGGACCAAGGAGGGACATCCGTGTCCTGGGGGGCATCAGGCACAGCATTGCCAGCTGGGCAAGGGAGGGGATTGTCCCGCTCTGCTCTGCTCTGGGGCAGCCTCACCTCGAGTGCTGGGGGCAGTTTTGGGCACCACGATATAAAAAAAAGATATAAAGATATTAGAATGCATCCAAAGGAGGGTCGCAAGGGTGGTGAAGGTTCTTGAGAGGAAGCTGTATGAGGAGTGGCTGAGGGCACTCGGTCTGTTCAGCCTGGAGGAGACTGAGGGGAGACCTCATTGCAGTTACAACTTCCTCCTGGGGGGAAGAGGAGGGGCAGGTGCTGCTTTCTTCATTCTCATGACCAGTGACAGAACCCAAGCGAATGGCCTGAAGCTGAGCCAGGGGAGGTATAGGCTGGGTATCAGGAAAAGGTTTTTCACCCAAAGGGTATTGGGCCCTGAACAGGATCACAGGGCAGTGGCCACAGCACCAAGACTGGCAGAGTTCAAGAAGCATTTGGACAATTCTCCCGAGCACGTGGTGAGATTGTTGGGATGTTCTGTACAGGGCCGGGGGTTGAACCTCTCTTATATCCCTTTATCTGTCAGTATCCATGCTCCATCTTTCCAAATGTCCACTAGCAGGACAGACTTACATGACCACACAGCTGCAGTCATGCTACAATTCCCTCTTGGACCTTCTCCTTCCTTCTCCTCCCATTAGGTAGTACCTGAAGACTCAAAGTAGATGTGAAGATTTGAGTCTGACCTCATGTGTTCTGGCTTGATACATGGCATGGGAAATCCCTAAGACTTACTTAAAAAAGAGGTTGGAATGGCTCAGTACCTGATCCTCAAAGAAGGTACAATTACTAAGTTGTAACACCTGCTTTCACAGTAGTGCACTGAACATGATTTGCACTGACAAGTTAAACATGCTTTAGCCTGTGTTAGGAAGTTGAAAGCAGATTTCAAGAGTGGTTCTTGCTTCCTTCACCAACAGGCTCTAATGGAGGTGGTCAGTGAATCACACGTGTGCTGACCAGTGATTCTGGGATGAATCACCACCCTAAGTTTTTTGAGATTGAGGTCCATCATTCTGGGATTTTGGTACTTTACTTTTTAAATCCTTATCTAAGACTAACCCTTGGTTTTGAAGACAGAGTAATTATTTTATTACACAGTAGTAGAGTATTTGTGAAGAACTGAAATAATTAGTTACTCAACAGGCAAATTTAAGAGAATCATAGAGTTGTAACTCATTTATAGCAATGCTAGGTATATACTTATGGCTAAGAAGGAACAAAAGTGATTTTCTGTTCTGAAAAGGACCTGATTTTATTTTTATGTTAAAGTCTTAGTGTTTATGTAATTTCAAAATATTTCACATCTTTGTTGTACATTTCATCACAAGTACTTTATGAAAAAACCCAAACAGACCAAACCCTATAAGTTAATACTCCTGGAAAATGTGTATAATCTTAAGAAAAACAAACTAACTGGCAAACAAACAAAACCCCAGAAAACCCCAAACCCCCTAGTTTTATCTGTTTGAAATTGAGGTCAAAAGTAGTGAAGAGAGAGAGGAATAGGAAAAGTGAAGGGCTTTTTGACAGTTCTAACATACACTCGAAAGGATTGTCTATATAGTGAAAGGCACAACAAGATAAATATATTTCTCCCATGCCATAAAGAAAATGTTGCTAAAAGTTTGACAGAGAATCAGTCAGCTGCTAGCTAATAATGAATTCAAATAACTATAATTTTCTTCAGTATTTATATAGGTGGTTGGGAGCTCCTAATTATAATGGAAAGAATTGACATAAAATAAATATTTCTCTCATTTTGATAAATTAAGGGAATGTGCCAGGGCATATCACTGAAAAAAATTAGGAGAAAGATGCCTGTTCCAAAAATTGTATCATCCATACACACTCATTTTTCTCATGGTATTTAATGTTCCTGGAGATCAGACATTGGACTACGTTTTCTATTGCAAAATGACAATCACTCTGCATTTCCTTGAGAGAATAATTTGTAGAACTAGTTGTTTATCCTTTTCTGTTGATATGCTATTGACTGACGTCTATCTTTACTTTCAGTTTCCTTTTGTGATGTAAGAGGACATGGCACTTTCAACTTGATAAAATATAGTGAATTATTGTTCACAGCACAGAAGTATTTGTAGTGTTAGACTCTTGATAAGGCCCTGGCAAAAGGTGTAGCACACATGACAGCTGCTATCATATGGTGTCTGAAATAAAAACCTTTTGACTTCTTATGCTGCTCCCTGTTTTTCCTCATTCTTCCCAATCTAGTTGCAATGCTCTTGTTAATCTGTGCAGTGCATTATTAAGTGTTTCACCAGAAAATAAGTTCAAGTGTCTATTTGCCACTGCAGCATCACCAGTCAGAAAGGATTGGTCACAGCCTGTTCTGAAGAAGGTCAACAACTCAAGGACCCAAAGGAAGTCAAGACCTCTTCAGGGAAGTGTATTTCCGGGAGGAAAAAGACAAAGACAGCTACCATTGAAAGAGGAATTTACTTTCTGCAATCACGGTGAAGGCTCAGATAGTGCTATGATGTTAATTTTTCTTTTGGAAGTGCTGTGTGCAGGGTTGGGGAGCGACACTTTAGGATAACATTTGGCTATGCATTTCCAGTCTGAGAGCTCCATGTGCTCGATGGCTTTGGGCCAGTTGACATTGTCCACACATCTGTGACTTATCCAGCCTGCGGTGGGAAGTGGAGCCAAAGGCCAGGGTGAATTGTTAGCCTGGCAAGGGCAGCATTTGCTGACAGTAAAGCAAAGACACATATTCTAAGACTTGGTGGCCAAAAATTCATTCAGAGGCTTAAAGAAATTTTTTTTCTTAACATGGTGGGAGGAAGAGGTTTTAACAGAGGAGAGAGTTTCTCTTACCTGACAGGGAAAAATATATTTACTGCAAATTATAACAGCAGACATTGTAAATTACCAAAACTAGCAAAGAGCTCCCCACAAGAGCAGCAATTGCAACTGTAGCACAAAGGCAGATGCTACTTTTGGAAACAGATGCCAACAAAAAAATCACCAATAAGAAGCAGTTTTTCTTCTCTAACTTGCCCTTCAGCTCGAACAATATCTAAGATTGTATTGTTTTCAGCTAGATCACTTGAGAAATGAAGAGCAATTTATGTAATTCATCCTTTATTGGCATAGATTGTGCAATCAGCAGACCTATATTAAGAAATCGTTTTCAACATTGCATTTATACATAAATAAAATTAGACCAACTAAAACAAAGATAAGCAAATAAAAAGTAATTAATTCTGTCACTGAAATGACAAAATAGATAATCTTGGTAAAATTGCAGCCGTAGGTGATGTTTTAATAGAATTAAAGGACAATTTGACAAAATTATTTTTCTTTGTCTCAAGAAACAAGAACAGCTAACATATTCTTGATTCCATTTCCACAGCATATCTAGAGGCTGTCTTAAAAAAAGAGGGAAAAAAATAAATAGCACATTTAATTGTTTTTTTTGTAGAGTTGGAAAGGGAAGGTTGTTCCAAATCATGTATTTAAATATATGTATATATGTGTGTATATATATATATATATAACTGTGGTGTTTATGTGTAGAGTCAAATACATAATTTTTTTTCCTCAAAATGCCAGTTGATGCAATGAAAGTTGTTTTTTAGATATAATATCAGTTTTAAAAAATCCAGACTTCTTTTTTCACAGACTGAGAAATACGTTTTGCACAAAAGTGCTTTCTGCCTCTGAAATAGAAATATGTAAAAATAAGGAAAAGCACTGAAGAAGAAAAAGCAGTCTCTGAGCAACTATTATCTGCAGGTATAAAAATAAGAAGTGCCTTATAATGTGTTTGAGTGTTTGGGAAACATTTTATTGTGATTAAATTTAATCTAAGCAAAAAGGAAACATTAAAAAGTGTCTGCAGGCTTTTTTATCTCTTTAAATCTACTTTTCACACTAATGGGCGCACAGCTATACCATTTCCTAATGTGCATTCTGGTTTTGGATACCCTTATTTGTTCAATATAGCTAAACATCACTTCGTATTAGTTTCAATTGCTGAATACAAATGTTATGGCTAAATGCCTGTGCTTCTAGAAACAGGGCTGTGAGACCAATCATTGCAGTTCCCGTTCCTGGCATATTTCAACTCTCATAAGTCAACTCTGTAAATCTTAGAACAGTTTCTTTTCCCTTCTTTTTCCTCTATAAAGTAAGAATATAATTGCCATTTTTATTCCCTGCTCCATAATAACTGTCATTGGATAATGGAAGAATCAATCAAACATCTTTTTTTCATGTCCCTGCAGCAACAGAACTTTATTATTTTTTACTTCACTGACACTGAGAAGCCTGAATCAATATTGACAAAACATCAAATCGTTTTGAGAAGTTTAGCTATGATGTTTCTTTCAACTTAACCATTTCACATCTGTCACAAATGCGAAGAGTGAAGTCCCAATCTTGCTTTCAGACATGAGAGTTCCTAATGCAACTCACATTCTGAAGAAGTATCTGCAGTGAAAACAAGGTAATGAGACAATATCAAGATTTTACTGCATTTCACTCATTAATAATAGAGCTATTTAGTGTGTTAACAGTCTCTCTTTCCCTCTTCTCCACTCAACACACCCCCTCCCCTCAGTGGTGTCACTACTGTAGCAATGCCTACCTACATTGATCTTACCAGAGGGACTGAGAGAAGGAATATTTTTTATAGTCAGAAATTCCAAGATGAAATGCTTTTTGAATCTCTTCCTACAGAATTCTTCTAGAAGCCGCCTACATTGATGTTGCCTTCAATAGTGAATTTCACACTCTATAGGAAGAAGTGGTGGTGGTGGAAATATCTGCACACGAGTCTGCCAGGATTTCAGATATGAATAGCCCTTATGAAGGGTGTTGTGCCTCTCCAGTACTCTTACAGACTTGTTGGAGATGGTTACACAGGTCAGGGGTAATGACAAGATACATGATATAGAACAAGGTGACTACACTAAACCTCTGCCCTGTGGGCTGCATCTTCAGTACCACCCATCCTCTCTGTGCTGTGTTATCCAGTGCTTGGCATAAAAGGCATCCTTACCTTTGAAACAAGTACTAGTAAATCAAATTGCTTTTTCTGGTGATTGACTTAGCTGAAACATCCCACACAAGCCCTGCCTGTTTAACCTGATAAGCTGTAAAGCAACCAAGTGAGCAACCCCATGCCATGGGGAGAGCACATCTGACAGAACACTCATACACGTGTGCACAAACATGTACATCCAAGTATTGAACCAGTTGTGCAGTCATCATGCACATGGAAATCAGGATGTTTTGGGCAAATGGTAGAGGTAGATACAGAAGTTATGAAAAAATGTGTACATGTGGCCACCAGGATTAGTGAAAACATATTACAACAAGGAGCTGATCTGCCTTGTGGTAGTGGTGTACACAGTTGGTCAAAAATTATATACATTCAATTAATGAAATTTTCCTCCTTAATATTTTTTTTCCCAAATCATAGAATCATTAAATCATAGAATTATTAAGGTAGGAGACTTCTAAGTCAGTGTTCAAAAAAGGACATGGCACTTCACAATATGGCTTAGTGGGCATGGTGGTATTCGGTCAAAGGTTAGACTTGATGATCTTGGAAGTCTTTCCCAACCTTAATAATTATATAATTTTATAATTTTANTGAAAACCTATTACAACAAGGAGCTGATCTGCCTCGTGGTAGTGGTGTATACAGTTGGTCAAAAATTATATACATTCAATTAATGAAATTTTTCTCCTTAATATTTTTGTTTCCCAAATCATAGAATCATTAAATCATAGAATTATTAAGGTAGGAGAAGACTTCTAAGTCAGTGTTCAAAAAAGGACATGGCACTTTACAATATGGCTTAGTGGGCACGGTGGTATTCAGTCAAAGGTTAGACTTGATGATCTTGGAAGTCTTTCCCAACCTTAATAATTATATAATTTTATCATTTTATGATTAACCCAGCACTGCCAAGTCCACCACCAAACCATGTCACTAAGCACCACATCTATCTTTTAAATACCTCCACGAATAATGATTCCACCAGTTCCCTGGGCAACCTGTTCCAATGCTTGACCAACATGTCAGTGAAGAAATTTTTCCTAATATTCAGCCTATACCTCCACTGGTGTAACTTGAGGCTATTTCCCCTTGTCCCATTGCCTGTTCCCTGTGAGAAGACACCGAACCCCACCTGTCTGCAACCTCCTTTCAGGTAATTGTAGAGAGAATGAAAGGAATTGAAGGAATTGAAGTCTCCTTGTATGACTCCTAGAATGATGGCTCTTTCTATAATTTCTTTATCTAGGATTGGTGAAAAATATTAGCTGTCAAAACTCCCAGGCAGGTCTGCTTTGCATGAAACAAGTGACAAAGCCTGAGGACCATTACACATTCACCAGTCTCGTAAAGTGCAATGTCTTAGCTTACATATGCACTTCCAGAGGGACCCAAAATATTTTCAGTCTATTTTGTGGAAGACTCCAGATATTTCTTAAATCATTGATGATCCACATTAGTGTACATATTTTGGAAGTGTGTAACATTTTGATATCTACTACCATGTCCTTAGATATTTTCCATAGGCTCCCAAAGCTGACAACATCAGTCAAAAAAGATAGTCTTTCCCTCATATTGGACTGTCTAAACAATAGATGTCTGCCAAACAGGACGGAATATTGTTTCAGGTATGTGCAAATGTACATGTTGTAAATTAGCATTGAAGGGAAAACACTAATATTTCCCTACAAAAACATCCTCTCTCCTTTTGCCAGGCAGAGTGTCTCAAGAGTTCTTTCTTTTACTTGCAATGTAGATCAAGAGTTGGTCTCATATCACGGATGCCAACCAAGTTTCATGTAGCATTCAGTTCTCTAGAACAACTCCCAGGTGTTTTGGAGGACTATTCCCAAACCTGTCAAACCCTTGCATTTCTGGCATAGATGTTCTGAATCCATCCTGCTTCAGTCTCAAAGGCTAAATAAATTAGTTTCTGTGAAGCCAGAATTCACTTATTAAAATTAATGCTACAAAGACAGCTTAGTAACCTGTGTTTTATGTTTTAGAGTGGGCAGCACAAGAATATGCTTTTAAGCATTCTTTAAATTGCTCTCTCAGGTCGTTTTGACTGCTGTGTAGCATACTTGTTCTTGGTTGAGGTGATTTCATCCTCTGCGGCTCAATTTTCTCTGCTGGTTGTTATCAAACATATTTACTGTGTTAATATAAAGGTGCATAATTTCACTTGCGTAAAATACAAGTATCATACACTATGAGTTAGTAAAAGCTACTTTCCCCCCTACCTTGTATGTCCTAAACCAGTAGGAAAATAAGACCAATAGTGACTAAAATTGTAGGGATGTTTGTGATACCTTTAAAAATGCATGAAAGAGTGCTGACAAGCACAAAACTTTAAGAAGTAGCCAATTTTACTCTGGAAGCTACAATAACAGTTATGTCATTCCTTTACTGCATTATGATTACAGTATTTAAAGATTACCAAATAGTATTTTTAAGCCCTAGGATCATTTAATGCAGATGCCTTGTAGGGAACATTTTGCTTTTTCCTTGCCACTGAGATAACGGGGCTTATGCAGGTATTTGTGCTGCCTACATATATATAGTTTATTTAGTAAGTTTAAGAAACCTTATCAGTCATTGTGTTTCTAAACATTGTTCAAATATATGATATAGATAAAGACTGATGGCTTAAAACATTTGATTTGATTTTTGCTTTTACGTAGGCATTCTGAGCATCAATATACAGAAAAGTGAGATGGAGAGTTAGACAGCACTGTGCTTGAGAGTTGTATTCTAGAGTTCCTCTGTTTGATAAGGCCACAAGTTTTTCCACGGTAAAGTCAACAAGCTCATTTTACAGGTAAAGCATTTAAAGCCAAAGTGGGTCTCAGTAGCGTCACATGGCCTTGAGGAAGTAACTTAGGAGGTTCTGCTCTAGTTTTCCATCTTCAGAATGAAGGAAGGGAAGAAATTGACTTTATTTCTTCCATCCTTGTCTGTATTCTGGGGTAGAGAATGTATTTCATAACTATTTGCAGAAAAAACCACACCAGATTTTGTTCTTGGCTCTATCCCACCAAGGCTACAATCTTTTCATTACTGCTCAAGAAAAACAAAAAAAAGTGTAAAGCCAGTCATTTTTCAAAATAACAAGTTAAAACTGCTGATGCAGACACTAGTTAAAAATATGCTACAATTAGCACTAATGTTTCTGTCTGAAAGGTCAGTCATTAGAAAGGAAACTCTTGAAAGGCACAGCAAACCATGCAATTCACAAGTAATTAACAATAACAGTGATGTAGATAGGACTCCCTATAATAAATACAACTATAATGTGATAAAGAGTTTTGAAAGACAATAAAAAAGATTAAACCAAACAGGGATATAAATAAAGAGCATGTAAAAAGAGATACCACAATTAACAGATTTTGATGCCATTATGTTTGTGTGTCTGCAAACATAAATTGTTTCATAAATGGAGGAACTACCGTGATTTAAGCACTTCTGAAGCAGAAAACTCATTTAGCTATTTTATGAGGTAAAGACACTTACTGTAAATCATTTCCACACTTGTAGGAGGGCAATATAAATTGCCTTGATAAGATACGACTGATTTAAAATACACTTTTTGAATAGCATTGGCTGAATATAAAGCACCTTATAACTAGATGTGCTCTGAATTCTGAAACTGGGAGTTCATCAACATGTACAAGTGCTTGAAAACTTTTTATTGGAGAGACCAAGACAGAGGAAAAGTGAAGCATGTTTCTAGAACCTCTTTCACATTATTGTAATCATTGGACAGAGCTGCAGAACGTAATTTCAAAGAAACCTAAAACCATTAAAAAAAAAATATTGAGTATGGTGTCCTGTTGTATTATACGTCTTTCTAGCACATAGGTATCCAAACCAGACAGCAGTAAATTAAAAATATACTCATCAGGACAGCTTGCTCTGAACCTGGATATAAAGGTACTGTGGAAATGGAACAAACCACGTTGTGTATTTTCTGATGGCAACATCATTCATGAATGTGTCACATAAGCAGGTGAACGATGTGACTCCCGAAGGAGCAAAGAAGGATGGGCATTGTGGCACATAGGAGGTGTCCAAGGAACCAAAAGCTGCAAGACAGAGAAGAAAATAAGCATGAAGGACAAATGTGCAGGAAAAGCTGCTGAAAACAGAGGATGACTGGCATCAAAAAAGAAGAGGAGATACATGGAGCAGATGGCATTTCTTTTGATAATGTAAAACACCAGATATCAGCAAGGAAACACAGGAAATACAATCTCACCTAAGTTTCGACTTCTCCCACCAAGGAGCTCTCAAGCAAACTCAAACTTGGCAAAGAAGAACCACCAAGGATCTCAGCCATCAGTGATAACCATATGGCACCATGGTGGTGTGTCCTCACAGCTAATTTAAAATTTAACTGCTAAAGGCAAAAAATTTTGTTCAGATCATGATGATGACTAATAACGTATAGAACGACAACTAGCAAGAAAAATGTTGATGAAAAATTATTGTAATAAAATTTTACAGTATAAAATACAGTTTTGCCAGTCTTCAAAACATTCCCATGACAGAAATTTCAAATTCTCTGGTACATATGTGTATATATATATACAGATAGAACATATGCAAATAAATGTTTTAGGAACAAACAAATAAATGTTATAGGAACAATTTCATTTTTAACTGTTTTTGGTTTTTTGATTTTGCTTTTGTGGGTTTGGGGTTTTTTTCCCTTACATGAGAAACATATCTTTGATAAAAGCTGTCAGAGTTAAATATTTGTTGCTCTTTTCAGATGACGTACAGCAATACGAAGGGTAAGTGAGATCTGATAGAGAGCAATAAAGTTTGTTTATGCCTCAAAGTAGAATTATCTTTCAGTCACCCTCTTGATTGACAAGAGTGTTTTTGGTTTTGTACTCTGATGCTTGAATCTTACCCTCAGTCATAGCTACAAAATTCATGTACTTTAATTGACTTTGGTAGAACTGCACTCATTTATCTCATCTAAAATACTGGCTTATTTTTTCTGATAAGAACAATAGGCTATTCCATTAGACTTCTAAACACTCCTTATCAGTCTTTGCTATAGAAATCATTTCAGATATGGACTCTCAAGCATTAGTAGAATATTAAAGCTTCAACAAGTCTCAGAAAAACAGGTTTATTACCTAAAACATCATATAAGTGTAGAAATGACATTCCAGTTCATTTTATAGTAATGAAGATGACAGAATAAAACTGCTGAAGAAAACAGTAAGACTACTTTTAATGAGATGTGTAACAGCAGAAAGGGAGGAAATAGATCACAAAGACTTTTAAAAACAAACAAATAAATATTTTGTAAAATGTGTATTTGATACTTTTGTATGGGCTTTGTTTGCTGAAAGGACACCGGCTTCATTAAATGGTTGTTATTTCTAGTATGTATGCTTACAAGTAAAAAAATATGATTGTTCTTATTTTGCAGAATGGAAGGTATTTGAAGCTAAAAGTTCTGTTTAAAGAGAAAGTTAATGTACCCTTAAATAATAAACAGAGGAGCCCAATAGTTAAGAATTCTGAGAATATTTTCTCCCCCTTTCCAAGTGATTTAAGTACCTGTCCATCCCTACACTCTTCACAGAGGAATGGCTCTTTATAATTAGGTGAGACATTTCTGGTCTGTTTCTGCTGTTCCTGCAGGTTTCACAAGAGGCCTGAGTGTGGCATGCACAGAGTCAGCAGCTCTCTCTCCATGGCGAGATTTATAGAGAATGAGAACATACTTTGTGCGCCATGTCTTCCTTCTGACCAAATATGATGTGACAGTACAAAACTTTTCCTATATTCTCTTGTCAGTTCTGGTTTGGGATACTGCTGGAAATGAGAAAGTACAGATCTGGATAAAAATGAGGTAATAGCCAAGAATATTCAAAAAACTTGTTCGAAAAGTGTAGTTCAAATTAGGTTTGAATTTCTGGAATGAGAAACAGGCTCGTATTCTCTTCTATGTGTAATAGGTGATGAACTCTGAGAAGCAAAGTGATGAGAGCACTACAAATACTACAAAACAGTCATATTATTACTATATTTTAATGAAAAAAGGATGGGATGGATCTAGGTTTAGTTTTGCTGCAAACTCACTGTGAAAAATTGCCTGTATTTGACACTTGTGTAAGCTGATTAATGCATTCCAGACGGCCATTTTATGGAAAAAATATTTATTATTGAAAACACAGGATGTTCCTCCTATATAGTAAATCAAAAATTACAGCATTTATATTGGAAACGGTTACAAACAATAATTTGAAAAAATATCAAAGGTGACCACTTCTGTCAAGGACCAGCTATGAAAAAACAGACAAACACCTCTCATCAATGGAGTCCTGAATCCCTTTACTTTTCTTTTGTTATGCAACAGATAGTCTCTGAATTTTGGGACATTTTATTTACTGTAACAAATAACCTCAAATTTAAAAGAGGTATTTATCAACTTTAGAAACGCAGCATTTATATGTACAAACTGCATCCAAAACCTCTTGCATTATGTACTTTATGTTCATAATTTCATTTCTCAATGTTAGTTTTGAAAATCCTCCCTGGATTATCTGCTTTTGATCATTTTGCCTGATGTCCCATGAGAAAGTCAACTACACAAGGTTTCTGCTTCCCTTTCTGAATCCACTTCCTTCTGCCATAGTGGCTTACTTTGAGCTGTGAATTCAATTGTGTTTGATGCCCTATGGAAATAAATTGATCTGCTCAACTGCACTCTTCACAAAAAAAAAAAAAAAACCTCCTAGAAAACTTATTGAGAAGAGAGTCATCTGTTAAATTAAAATGAGAAAGGATAACTGGATATATCTCTTTATAGATCTCTGCAAGTCATCTGGTTCACCTTGTATCTGATTTGATATTTATTTTGGCTGCTTATGACAAGAACACATTTTCCTTTTTATACTGTATAGGACCAAGCACTTTACAAAAACAAATTCAAAGATTGCTCTAAAGTCCATGCTTTGGAAGAAGCAAGGGAATGCTGCCAATAAATATACAACCAGTCATTGGATTATATTCAGATTATTAGTATAGGTTGGGACAGAAGATAAAACAGGAAAATAATTTGAATAGTATTCTTATCATGGCTTGCCAAAATTAGTTTTTACTTGTAACTTAAAAGATCCTTGCACTTCTGGATATGGTAACAAAGAATTAAGACTCTCTTTCAATTTCTTCAGAGGCATGAATGTGAAATCATCCTATAAAGAAATAACTTACTTTACTAGGTTTGTTTAATTTTTTTACATTTGTTGGTATTTTTTTTTTCCAAATTTGATGAAATTTCAGCATCTCCAAGATTTTCTTTGAGCTTTTATAAAAGAAATTAACTTTAAAACATGTAGAAAGATTTATGTAACAATAATTTTATGATTTTTTTCCTCAAAAATTGATTTTTTTAATTTGAGCCAAAATTGCTAATCAAAATATCAGCTACAGGTTAATTAACCTGAATATATATATTCCAGAGCATGAGATATCTGAAATCTAAATTTACCTATCTAGAAATCAAATGGAGGATTAAACCAAATTAACAATCTATTATCACTCAGTTCCTGAACTAGCAGAATAAATGATTCATCATAGCTTTATTTTATTTTGTGTAACCTGGGTTTAGTCCGTAGACTGACAAAAATTATTCTGTTAAGTCTCTATAAAAGCTGTGGAGTCCCCCCTTAAAAAAAAAAAAAAACCAAAAAAAACCCACAACAACAAAAAACCACCAAAACCAAAAAACAAACAAACAAAAAAAACCCACCAAAAACAAATCCTTTCTCAATGGTCTTGAAAACCAGAACATAGGATTCAGACAATTAATACAAAGATTTTTGAAATTACTGTATCTTAAGTGTATATTCATCAGCTTATAATAAAAGAGTAAAAGATAAACTTTTTCTTATTTATTTGATGGCAGATAAGGTAATTGCATCTATATAGTCTATTTATCTACTTTTTAAAATTATTGTACGGGGTAAAGATTTTGAAACTTGTGTATTTTCACAACATCCTCTCTAGTCTATGGCATGTCTTATTTTAGCTTGTCTTTTTGATTGTATTTTTGATCATGCAATGTGTGCTGAGTGGAATTTCAATGAATCCTCTTTATCTGAGCCCCTTCTATTTCAATTACTATTTTTCAATACCCGATGCCTATTTTTGAATCTTGATTTATTCTATAAATTCTCAGAGTTTATAAACAGAAACACAATGTGACAGCTGATTTTTTTTTAGGATCTCTATTTAATGATTTTTAGCTGAACTATCTTTAAGTCTTTTTAGTACATGATAAGAAGTAAATCTCCACAGATGTAAAGTATCTCTCCCGTATTAAAATAAAGCAAATGAGAAGATAGAACTTGCCTGGTTGTTTTCTAACCCCATATTTTACAATGTGTCGAGGGCAGTGCGTGCTGGGGCACCTCTGAACTGGGCAAGTGCCAGAACAGGGCAGCAGTTATAGAACAGCTTGCAAGAGACATTGCTGATACATCATTGGTGAGGGAAGGCCATTGGGAATGGGGAAGAGCAGATCCTGGTTCGTGAGGCAAAAGAGCAACATAAAGGAAAAGTTGCAGAGCATGGTAAGAGTGAAAATAGAGAACTAAACAACAAGAAAGCAGATCACAAAATTCTTGGATAACAACCTTAAGTTTCAAATCTGTGACCGAATTTAATTTTTTAATGCCTGTCTTGATGCAAAATTTGATGCTTCATGTTTTATTGATGCGGTTTCCTATTTTCTGTTTTCACATGAGAAAATACTGAAGGAGCCTTTAAGATATGTCATAAAGGGAGACTCGCACAGTATTTGTCACCATTTCAGAAGAAAAGAATGAAAAGCCAGGAAAAGATACAAAATTCTGACTTTTATTTTCTAATGTGTAATGTTTCAATTTAATTCAGTTTTATTTTTCTATTTTTTCTTATTTTATGTCCATCCCAAAGGGCAACACGTGTCTCTATTGTGTTTTGTTAGGAAACTTCCTTGAGGGAAGGTTCAGTATTTTCTCATACACAGGAAAATTACTAAACACAGTACAAAAGCCAGTTGAATGTTTAAAAAAAGAAGCACAAAATGGCTGAAATGCATTGAGAAACCAAACCAGGAAAATTTAAAACAATTCTTCTGTTGGTTTTGCAAATAAATAACCATGTTTTACTCATAGTAAACACCACATTAGAATCATTGAATCCTTGAGGATGGAAAAAACCTCTAAAACCATCAAGTTCAGCTGCTAAATTAACAGCTCCATGTCCACTAATAAACCATGTCCCCAAGACTTATGTCTGTGCCAGTGGAAGCAGAATTTGTCTTCTTTTCCCACAAAGATCACCTGAGCTATGACTTCTGCCCTCTGTAAACTACCCTGGGGTCAACAAGAGATGTCACAGACAAGCACTTCTTTGATACCCAGGTTGGTCACAAGCGATGTGGCTTCTCCCCAGTAAAGGAGCTTTGTCTGTTGCAAACTAGAAAATACAGACAGAAACTTCTCTAAGCAGTATTTTTAACTAAAATGCCTACCAGCTTTCAGAGTTGCCTCCCTTTGACCACATCTCAGTTCCACCAAGAAGTTAGGGAGGGACTTATGGAAGATCCTTCTGGAGCTTTCTTTCCCCAGAACATGTGCTTTGGGCTTTACTGTGAATAAGTCTGATTCTATAGTAAAATTTTTTGTGTTAATTCTACAACACTATCCCTTTGGTGGGCTTCGGCATGAATATTTTAAAATAATATTGATCTATGGTAATATTTTTATTGCTAGCAGAAGTGCAGAACTCAGCAAGGTACAGAACCAAGGCCACTTTAAATGGTTCCTCTGAGGAACCTGGTCTAGGAGAAATTGTTCCTGCCCATGGCAAAAAGCTTGGAACTGGATGTTATTTTATGTCCATTCAAACCCAAGCCATTCTATGATTCTATAAATTTAATCACTCTTAAGGTTTAATGCAGCAAGATCCAAACTCTTCACCCTCTCAAAGGATCCCTCTGATCATAATTTATGGAAAGGGTATCAAGAGAGACTAAGTGTTCATAACCCCTAGTAAGTGTTAACATTTTTGGACCACCCCTTTCTCCCTCTTCTCAACCAAAATGTTGTAGTCTGTAATTAAGTACATTCTCACCTGGTCTAATTTTGGCTAGGACAGAGTTAATTTTCTTCATGGCAGCTAACAACCTTTTAAGATAGAATCCCTCTTTCAGGAACAGCAGAGCTCAATGTTTCTGTCAGGTCTGGAGAGGTTCTTCTGCCAGTGATGTTGCAAAACAGGCAGATTTGGAAACCAGGTTTGCATTTTATGGGATGTACCAGTTTGAAGCCTGCATTCCTCCTGCACAAATAGAAAATGTCCCTTGTGCAATGCTTTTTCTACCATCCATTAGTAATATAAAGCAGGATATCCTAATGGCTCTGGAGAGCAGCAGGAAAGAAGGACCTTGGAGAACAGCCAGAACTGTCCTGTCTGTCAACACATGCTAGACACTGATTCAAAATCACTCATAGACATCAAAAGCCCTGTGGACAGGTGAGGGAAGGGATTCTGCCCCTCTGCCCCGCTCTGCTGAGACCCCACCTGCAGTGCTGCATCCAGCTCTGGGCTCCCAGCACAGCAAGGACAGGGACCTGCTGGAGCCAGGCCAGAGGAGGCCACCAAGGTGATCAGAGGGATGGAGCAGCTCTGCTGTGAGGAAAGGCTGAGAGAACTGGGATTGTTCAGCCTCAAAAAGAAAAGGCTTTGGAGTGATCTAACTGCGACCTTCCAGTACCTGAAGGGAGCCTACAGGAAAGATGGATACAGACTATTTGCAAAGGCCTGGAGCAACAGGACAAGGGGGAATGGCTTCAAACTGTCAGAGAGTAGGTTTAAGTTATATATCAGGAAAAAATTCTTTACTGTGAGGCTGGTGAAGCCCTGGCACAGGTTTCCTAGAGAAGCTGTCCCTGGGCCATCCCTGGAAGTGTTCAAGGCCAGATTGGATGTGGCTCTGAGCAACCTGAGGTAGTGGAAGGTGTCCCTGCCCATAGCAGGGTGATTGGAATGGGATGATCTTTGAGGTCTCTTCCAGTCCTGGTAGTTCTATGATTCCATGACTCCATGATTTTCAATAAACTGCTGATAGTGCACAAGATGCACATCTGTTTCCCAGCTGATTTGTCACTGTGTAGCCCAAGATCATCAAAGAGGTGATCTCTGCAACCAACAGAGTGACAGGGAAACAGATAGGGTTCAAAATCTTGAACTGGGAGCAATTAAAGAGTCTGGAAGCTAGGCTGAATTAATCCTTCAATGCAATTCTTTAAAACATGTATTTTATGATGTATCTAAACAAGTTAATCCAACAAAACAATTGGGAACATAAAAAGTAGAGCAAGAAAAGGGAAAGTGTGCGGAGGGTTCAAAGTGAACATGCATCTGAAGAAATTGCGGACATATTTCTAATTACCTATTTACTGGTTTGGGGTTTTTTTTTTGGCAAAAACCAAAAATTCTTTCTACCTGGCATCTGCGTCTCCATACTGATACATACTTTTGTGAGGTGAATTAAAGGTTTCATTGTGCATGTCTTACTCTTTGTGGGAAAACAAACTCATTTTGGAAGGAAACAGTAGATGCTGACTTTTTAAAAAAATCTAAGCTATCATCTCTAAAAAAATATTCAACAGTTGGTGTGAGATTTATTATTTGAAAATGAGTGCTGAAAAGTTTTAATATAAAATTTGATTTTACTCCAGAGAGAATAAACTTCTTTGAAGTATACCTTTTGCTATCAATAAGCTAGACTATAGAATTTTGATTATATGTGGTATATATTAGTACAACGCCACGCTGCTACAATTGAGGTATTAAGAACAGGAAAAAACTCCAGAGAAGGAATAGGAAAATGACATTACGTTATCATTAATTGCTGATCTGTGGCTGTAAGAAGAAAGAGACATATTTACAAAGGTAAAAAAGGGAAAAGTTATATTCATTGAATACTAGAATGTTCAAGATAAGATAAGCATTATTGCAATTATTTGTTCTCAAGTTCTCAGTCCCTTCATATTTCCTAATGAAGACAAGTGTGTGTGGAAAGTAAAAGGCGATGGTGACAGGGTGAACTCTAGGGATTGAACAGAACTGAATTTGCAAAGCTAATCAGAGATGAAAGAGAAACTAAAAATTTTAATGGTTTCTTTCCAACAGATCTCTACAGGCTGGATTGTGCCTACAGGTACAAGATGAGGGCAGGGAGAAAGAAATAAAGTTCTTACTGACCTTGTTTTGAAATGAAGAAACAGGATGATGAGCCAAGGAAGGTGGTTTTATCAAGTATAGAAATTAATTGCCACAGAATTGGCAGTTCAGTAGTATCTATGTCATATCTAAGTGCTGTCTTCCTGAAGATCATCACAGTTATTTCTCCTCTTGGCCCAACCTCCTCTGTACCAGAACCCATCTGTAGTGCCAAACTTATTTTCTAAGATCCACCTGTTCCTTCTGGCCCATCCTGTTCAGACAGGGCTGCCTTCAGAAATGGATGCTCACTTGGCTCAGAAATTAGCAAGATCCCCGTAGGCAAACATCAAAGATTTATCCATTTACTCAGTTTTCAAAGGCTCATTTCATCTCTTTAAAGTGCTCCCCTCCCAGGAAAGTCTTTACAACAAGGATGGGTTCCACAATTTTTGCAGTCACCAATTATCAAACAAAGGCTTATTCTTGATAAGAGAAGTAGTATTAAAACCCCATCAATCAGCATATCTGGCCAGGATTTCGAGATGTACCTAATGGTTGAGTTTGGAATGGTACTTTTCTGTTCCTAAAAATTCTCAGCAGAAAACAGCTTTAAAAATGAGAAAGAAATAATTCCAAAGAATTGGAATTAAATTAGTATATGTAATAGTAATTACTGAGATTCATCCAGAGAGCACTAATTCCTATTTTTGCAGGAAGACGGTTAAAAATTGAAGTATAAATTTGAATAATAGCCTTGGTGCAGACACTATAGATAAAACCAAAAACAAAAACAGATGAAAGAATGGCTTTTTTAATTGAGTGGAAAGGTTTTTTTATGGAGGTTGTTGGGTCTTGCGATTTCTAAGCATTAGAGTTATGGAGAAAACTCTTACTTTATTTTATATTGTAATTTTCAACGTGATGTTATGTTTCCTGTAGTTTGGAAAATGTGTTTTTTTCCAGATTTTTATATTCATTGATGTGAATGAAGAATACTGTTTTTTCCTGCTTCTGAAATTTACAAATAGAAGAACTTGGGAAATTTTATCCTATCCTTTTTTTTTTCATTGCAATTCAATTAAAAATCTTCCTATGCTCTTCTGTTAGCCTCTTATACAAAGTAAATTCAGATTACCCACTGTTTTTACCACTCTTTATGTTTATTTTATAAAGTAGACTTTTTATTCTTTAGAAGCTAAGACAAGATGCACTAGAACTTTTCCAGCTGTTAATTTTTTTTTTTTTTTTGTGGCTATCACGTTTTAAAAATGTCCCTGAAGGGCAAATGAAAAAAGCATCCTGTTATGTTATTTTCCATCTTCTATTTTATTTTTTAGATTATATCTCACTGTGATCCAAATAGCAGGTAATATGGAGTGGACACATCTGAAAAATTAAAAAATCCAGTTTTTTGTGCCCTTGGCATCATAGTGCATCATTCAGAAACTGAAAACATGTACTTACAAATGTTGACCACAACAGGACTTTTAAGCTTATCATAGAAAAAGTTTAAAATACCAGTAGTTAATTGGAATTAATTTCAGACATTGATTATGTTCCAATAAATTAAAAAAACCCCCAAACCTTACGCCAATTCCTGTGCATGACAAAAATGAATAAATAAAAATAAATTACTGCACTGAACTAAAAGTGCAACCATTTTAGGGGCGCATATTTACTATCTGTTAAAATGGAGAGCTATGTGTTTTTCAAATCAGCTGGAGCAGCTTAGCTATATTTCTTAAGGCTGCTGTAGATTTTGTGCTAGAAACCTTATATCTTGATAAATGGTTTGTTTATCTACTTGCATATTTGGCATCATACGCAGTCATTGCCTAAATAGATGGTGATACTAAATCCCCTCTCCTGACTTCAATCAAACGTTGCACTTCACCATAACAGACTGAATAATCTTTTGCTACCTTGCCATAATAAATGTAGGAAATCTGATGAGAGTTGCTTAAGCAAAAAAAAAAAAGAAAAAAAAAACCACACCTTTTCTCAGTATCTCAGTAATTTTTGCTCCAACAGTTACAGAGCTTGGAAGCACATACTCTGTGTCATGAAACCACTTGTGCAGATACTAAGAGCACATATATGCCTGATGGCGACCAACTTCTGTTTCTCCCAAAGAAAAGTCCACCGAATGAAAACATTTCAGGAGAAATTGAGTGTTGTCAAGCTGTAATGAGTTCCCTGACATCTGAGGAGTTTACCATGATGCAAGTGATCTTTTTGTAGTTTTTCCATTATCTAATAGAGCTATTAGATAATAAAAAACCCCACACGTAGTGCAATTCAGATCTGAAAACCCAAGACTGCATCAGACACCAAAACGGCTTAGCTACCGCACTGAGGGTTATCTTAGGTTTCCTATAAATTTAGTTTCTGAAATAATAAAACTCCTCTATTTGGCTCTTACTGCAAGTGTTTAAACACAGTTAAGGTCTGTTGTCATAGTATTCATGACTGATTTATTCCCTTTCTATAAATCAGCCAAGAGAAAAGTTTTATGTTCAAAAGGAATAAAGAAAACCCCACGATAATCTTCTGTTCTTCCACTCCACTCTGCAAGAATACATTTGGAAAACATAAGTGAAAAAGAAAAGATAGAAGGAAAAATGACAAAAAAGAGTGAATAATGTGTGAAAGTCTCACAATTGCATTTATAGACCGTGAGCTCTTGGTACCGGAGATGTTATTTGTTCTGGGTTTATTTACACCTACTAAACAGTTCATGATTAGAGCACAAAAACGCTACTATCACCAAAGAGTAAAACAACACATTAACAAGTGTTCAGGAAGAGCAACAGATAGGAATGAATGTCAGAAGACACCATTAAATCAAGTGTTAAATGCATTCAAGCCACCAGTCATTGATATGAAATCTTATGCAAAAACTAGGAACAAACTCAGTATAAAGAAATTTTTCATAATTTACTAGAGAAAGACAGCTATTCAAACAAAAGGCATGAATTTATTTTGTGTAGTGGCAAAAAGTGAAACCAAAAAAATCCTTGTTGAGTCCTAACTGTTGCTCACATATGTACACAATTTTCAAATGTAAACCTATGGGATTGGAACATATATTTTAAGTGGTATTGAATATAAATTACTTCTGGTAAAATAAAATAAACTTTTTTTTTCATCCTATAAAAGAATGGTTTTTTTCTAGACTTAAAATAATTTTTATTTTTACTTTAGAGATTTTTGTATCTATTACCTCATGCAAATCTTATATTACTAATAATAATCTCTAAATCTTCTCATATTTAGACTAAATTACATCATTTTTTGAAAAGTAGATTTTATGTATCTCTTTGGACCATTAAGATTGCTAAAAGATCAGGGCTTAGCATTTCATTGTTGTGGGATTTTTGTTGGTTTGTTTTTTTCATTTTTCCTGTAGGACAAACTTATTTATATGTCCCAGCAGGAACTTTGCTCATTTGGGGAGAGTGTGGAATAACTTATGTGTGTCCACTGTATGTCTTATTAGAACTTAGTCTGTCACTTCTTTCATTTGTTATTTCTACCAAAATGAAGAAATAGAACTCTACATCCCATTATTCCCCACAATGATCTTCCAATTGCATAGACAAATTTCAGTTTGAATTCTGTCCTCTGATGGGTTTATGTCTTATTCTGTCCTGCCATTATCTGGAAATATCAATATTAATATTGAAAATGGATACATTAGATTGCAATCATAGTCAGGCTAGAACACAGAATAAAATCACACAGTATTTCACTGCAAACAATGGAGAATAAACTACACTCCAAAATCACACTGCTAATCAGGCAAACAGCTGTTGACTACTCCGAATAAAAACAAAAATCCCATTTCCTTATTTCCATTTTGTTTCATTTGAAATTGTTTTCTAAAATCAGTCCAAACTCATAAATAGTTATCCTTTTAATAATGGATCTTTCATGAATAAATAAATATTTCAAAGATAAATAACTATGTTTACAATGACAACTCAGTCTACTGAATGAAACATTAGTTGTCACTTATTCATCCATCATCAACATCAAAATTTGTGATTTGTTCCTTGCCTCTTTTGCTAGTGTAAAGAATTATTTTTAGTCATCTGGCTGCTTTAATGACAAATTCCTCTGAAAACTGCTGTTTATAATCAAATGTGGGTCATTTATGCATTGACTATTAAAAATGGAAACATTGGCTATTAAAATATGGAAATTTACAGAGTTCACTGTTATCATAATAGAGACGAAAAGTATAACTCAAGTTTTGCACTTACAGAAAGTATTTTAAATAAGTTTTCCTCCGATTAAAATTATCAAAATAACCTTCCACCTCTTTTTCTCAGAAAAGATTACTTCAGATCTGAAACCAAATAAATATTTTATTATATCAAAGTGGATTGCAGTAAACCACCACTACTACACGTTAGGAAATAAATACAGAATTATTTGTCCCAAGACAAAAAATTCTGTAAAAACACACTAAAGTATTCAGTAAATAAGTATGTGTAAATACAAATTATAAGGGCAAAGCATTGTAGATATATGAATAATGATTGAAACACCAAACAATTAGACTGTCTTTTTAGTTGACTTTTTAATATTTGTCAGAAACACTATAAGAACTCAGATTACAGAGCAATCAAAATCACAGCACTCTAGTTCTACATAAAAAGGAGGAGATCTAAAGAAAATTTAGGGGGAAAATAGGTCATTTTAGTTGACAATGCTCTGAAAGCCTCTTTCCTAATGAGAAACAAAAGACTGAGAGATGGGAAAAAATATTTCTATTGCTGATCTTTAGCCCACAGATAAAGACTTCCAAATGATTTACATGTTCTTGACAACTTGCTCTTCTGAGTTTATTTTCTCAGGATATCAGATTCAATCTCTTAAGAATTTCAGGGAAAGCTGCTTCAATTTTACCTTCAGAATAATGTAGTATTCCAATCTTAAGACACATTTATTTTGAAAATGTTTCTAAATTATATTTGTTATGGTTATTCTTTCTCTTCAGTAACTGAGAAGTTTTACTAAGAAATCATGGTGCAATAGTGAACAGATTTTAGAGACTGAGTAAAATAGTTTAAGATTCTCTACATGTCACCAGACAAAGTCTCGTTGCAAATACATGAGGTGGCCACTTCATTGGCTCTTATTTTGTATATGCTGAATAATTCAGCCAACATTTAATCACATGAGAAGGGAGAACAAAATAAACTGCTAAAATGTTATCTATTCCAGTGCCAGCACAGTCTCCTGATACATTTAATCTTCCTCAGTTTCCATGATTTTGACTAGAGGAGGATCAGATAAATTCCATCTGAGTGCTTTGATTGGATTTTTTATAATATTTGTGCCTGAATATAGAACTCAAGAACAAATTCAAAACATCTCTCCAATTATGCTAATTTTTGGAAAAAGTTGATTGATTTCCTTTGATTAATTTCCTCTTACAATTAAAAAGTTGACAGTATGCGAAATGAAGACTTTGTTCCTGCAGAATGTGGTGCAGAAAATAAATGTGTTTTAAATTATTATTGTGAAATCAAATAAAAATTTGCATTGTGAACTAGAAATGCATTTTTCTTCAGTTTTTGTTTCTTCATTCCGTATTTGTACAACCTATTGTCAGCACTCAATCCTTGAGGTCCTTTCCAGCTGGTAGTCTATGATTACAAGATTCCATTACTATTTTTATATTATTTAATTGCTCTACACCATTTTAGAGAGTAGACAGATAAAACAGTAATTTCCTATGCTAATTGAAGTTCAATTTACTTTGAACCACCTCTAGCAGGCTGTTATATTTCTACTTTTAATATTACTATAACTCTCTCACAAATTAACAGTTTTGAAAAAAACAAAATTATAATTTAGAATGGTTTTAGATTACTTATACTTTCTTCCATGAACAACAGCTTCTTATGGAAAACTGTCCCAACCGGCAGAAAAACACAATTTGTTGTGCTAAAGGAACTGAGAGTAATTTGTGTGTATATGCCTTGGTAAATACCATGAAGAAGCATAATTACATCTGGTCTTGAATACTTTCATAACGGCAATACAAATCCTGTCACATTAACTAAGTCCTAAATTTTGATGACTCCCTAAAGTGAAGATTAAAAATGTCATATTCTTAATATATTATGAAGCATTGCACAGATTTGCATTGCTACAGGGCTTTTAAATAACCTCAGAAAAATTAATCAGAAAATTGGCTCATCCCTCCTATCAACATAAGATTATAAATCACAGAATACTTTGTCAAATTCTTTAATGCACCTATTGTACATATTTATTTAGAAAAAGTTCCCTTGATTCCTAACATATGGAGTTGCAGTACTGAAGCTTCACAGTTTAATGCTAACTGAAGAATACCATGTTAACCTAATATCCCCCATCTGCAGATATTCTCAGTATATTTTTGAGATCGTGGATGAATTAACTTAAGAAGTCAGATATCAGTAGAGAATAATTCTTTAGATACACAAATTTGTTAAATATTTGTATATAATCTGCATGCTAATACCTGCTGTGCTGAGCTCCAAGGCCTTACTGAACAAAATATCTTCACAGTAATTAAATGATCTGTAGAGAAAGCATCTCTTGGAATATCGGAGGAAAACAGAATGCTATAAGACAGTCATTGTTTAAACCAAAAAAATTGAACCTGAAATGGTGCCAAGAGTAAATTAAAATTTTTGATGACCAAATATTAAAATAACTTTGTCTAGTTTGGAAAACAAATCCTGAGTTCAAGTCAGGTATTTCAGTTATCTCTATCATTTTAGATGAATTTAAGCTTCCAAAACACTCAAAAAATTTTCTAAATAACATTTTTTCAAAACACAAAATTTGATCAGGTAGCAATCAGTTTAAGGACTTACAATAATGTTCTCTACCTGTTGTATGCCCGAATAACTATTCAACAACTTCTTCTTAATTAATTTACTAACTGAAATTCTTTCCATTGCTGTCAAATTAGTGATTGATTAGTTTAAATAATGATGGGCCACTTCAGGTGAATTTGTGTCTATTTAGCTATGATTTGACTTTCAAGGCTCTCCTATTTAAAGCACAATGGAAACACCACAAGAAACTGTCTTACATGGGTCTCTGGTGTCTCCTTCCTCAGGATGTGTGTGGGTGCAATATTTTAAGACAAATTGCATGACAAACATTGAGCTGATTGATTTTGGTTTAAATGGCAATACTATGCCTGAATGACCCCTTCTCACATCATTGGTTTGACTTCAGCCAGAACTTTCAAAACTATGATTTTCTCTTTTTTTATAAGCAATACATCAAAACTAAAATCATAGCCAGAAAGGGGTGAGACAGCAGAGACTGTAGTGATTTTGAAGTCTCAGTTAAATGTGAATAGTCAAAATCGCCTGTTTCAGATGTTTTGAAGACCAGCATGTATTTGCTTGAGAAGTCCAAGCAGAAAATGATTCTTTTAAAGCTCCCAGACCATACATGATCACACAGATATTTTGATAAACACGTGCAGATTATGCACATTTCTGTCAGAACTTGTACATCTCCTTAGTATTGCACACACTGCAAAGTTTAGGCTACGTGCAGCATTCATAATGTATGAAAGATGCATGTTATTCTTATACATATATCTGAAAATACCAGTAAAAAAGTACATCTAAAACTTGTTTCTGGTTGCTTCTGAGCAAGCAACAAAATTTTGCTGCAGTATATTATTCCTATGCCTGCTTGTCTCTTGGTTGTCTGTAAAATGAACTGCAGTGAACTTTAAAATGAAAAATATTGGATTTTACTTGCTGTCCTTTCTATTTTTTCTTGTTCCTTTATGGCCTTAGAATGTTCCTGTGCCTAAATGAAAATGGATCTTTTTTTGAAGATTTTGCTGACTTTATTGTAGGCTTGACAGGTGCAGAAGTCAACCCAGACAGCTCAGAACTGGGATATGCTCGTTCTATTTTACTTTCAATAATATGAAAGTCCCAGTGTTTCCTTTAAATTTTCCAACACTAAATTTATAGGTATATGAAATTCTCTTGCTGGAAAAAAAACATACCAACAAAAACCAACCAATCAACCAAATGAAGAAAGACTGGTTTCTTTAAAAGAAAAGTGTATTTTAGCGTCACATTCCATTTTTATTGCAACCATGAAATTAAAAGATTATTTTTTTCAGACACAAAGGTGTCATTTAACTGAGAAAATCTATCATCTTATGCTTGTTCTGGGAAGATGCTTTTAAAATTGTAAATGAGTGGGCTGGATTTATAGTCTCACAAACATCATCATCATCATCAACCACTACTATTCTCATAAACTGTTCTAAGATTTCTATTTTTGCTTTCAGTTTTTAAGGCATTTTTAATTTTCAAATGGAAGATAAAATAAAATTAAATAATTTTAAATATTAAAAAAAAAAAACAAACCCAAAACCTTTCTTAAGAGAAAAAAATTCATATTTCAAATCCCCAGAGGAAATATTACATCAAGCTAGCAATTACATTTAGAAACTTAGTTAAAGTTTTGCTGGAAAGCTCATGAAACACTGGATAGAGTGAGGATGTTTCCACTGTAAATCAGTCTTTCATTCTGACAATATGAGAGCCTGTAAGTCTGTAGAAGACCATAATAACTTCTCAGTCTTCCACATGAAGCTTGTTGACGTTACTTTACTAAAAATTGTCCTGTTTGAGCATACCTTTGCTCACTGCACATGATGTTGCCACCAGTTACTATATCCAACATCCAGTTGGGAGTCAAAAGCTACTTTTTTCCTTCAAAATTTGTGAGAGCTTTTCTTCCTCTAACTCTTTTGTCAAATATGATTCCTAGTGATTTTGTGCTCCCATCCTTCCTCAGTGGATTCACCACAGGGTTCTAAGCTGACTTTCCATCCATACAATTGTGAATCCACTCCATTTTATCAGCTTTCCTGCATACTTCTTGCTTTTTGTTTTCATACCCAAATCCTTTTCAGTGCTACCTCTCCTATGCATCTGCCTATCTCTCATCACATTGTCTTTCAGCACTGAATTCCACCCCACACAGATTTTTCTGACTATTTCTTACCTATTTAGACACCTTGGTACTTTCTTGCCTATTTTTACACAATTATCTAGGCTCTTCAACGAATCCAAATTTCAGCTGTCTTCTTTTTTTCACCAGTTGTCAACAGATAGAGGAAGGAGGGGCTGGAATATCTGGCGTGTTTCTCTGTGAGACAACATTTTATTTACAGGTGTTTTTCTGTTTGTTATTTGCGTATCAAATCCAGCACTGAGGAAATGGGTGGATATGACAGCTTCAGAACTATTTCTGCCCACAACATTCAGGGGCTCCAACTCAGTAATCCCAGATCCCATTGGTTGCTTACATAATTTTGTAAAGAAGAAATAATTACTGTTACATTGTCTGTGTTGATTTTTTTTTTTTTGAGTAGTAAGAGAGTTTAATGCAGAAATAAGTAAAAAAAACTTTCTCATTTTCTTTTTCTTGTACATTGTACATTTTTCAGTCTTTCTTTGAACATTGAAAGGTTAAGTAATACATATGCACTGTTTATTTTCTTGATATATATTCTATAATAATTTGCTTCATTTAATACAGGCAATTTAGTACATAATGATGTTGAGATTTTAATCCACAATGTCCTCTGCTTATTACAGAGAAGCTCTAGCATGAAAGACATTACAAATACAAGTGGATAAATAGAATTACAAGAAAAAAGTGAGTCTAATTGTTTATACGGAGTATGTCTGAAATAATGCTATTTATTCAACAAAACTGGTGAAGGTAGAACAGATGTGTAAATAGAAATTAACTTACTGTTTAAAATTTAAGATATGCTTTGTCACTTGTTAACCAGTAAGCAGACAATAATAATAAAATTACTTTGAAATCAGTCATTTAAAGTCAGAGTGCCGTGATTTTTACATCAATTTGGTATTTTACAGCAGGCATAAGTTATATTGGTTTACACTGATGAAATCTACACTAAAATTAAACATAATATATCAATGACTTAAATTCCTCATACCCAGTTTGAAAAGTTATAACTGTTATTATTTATTTGCACAAAAATGCCATTCTCCTGATGTTGAGGTCTAAAAATATTCTGCAGCATTCTATACTACTTCCTTATCCAGTATCGTTCTTTCCTGCCATAGATATTTGGTGAAAAATCAAGTCTTTTAAATGGGTGGCAACACTTCAAATTTGATTCTAAAAGCTAGACTGGTACATTCAGCTGCTGCTGTCAAAAGAAAGCTACAGTACAAACACAACAGCACTAATGGCTGGTTTAGTGTTTAACAATATCCTCAACAGCAACAAAAGACACACTAGCAGAGTTTCATTGCATTTAGAAATAAATTCTAAGAATGTGTATTTTTTTCTCCTCTTCCTCAGGAAAAAAAAAAAGTATTCCTTTAGTCTGCCTAGGATTAAAAAAAAAAAAAAAAAAGAATAAAGAAAACTGTGGATCACTCAGTATAATTTTCAACAAATGGAGACTATTTTGCTGGTTCTATCCATTTCACAACAGCTTAAGGCAATGTGCACTCAGAAAGAGACTTCTTCACCAGCATGAAATGAATGAAAAAGAGGGAAGCAATCTCTGGAGCCAGAGTGAAAGCATATCAAAGAATAGCTTACTAAAGATAAGCGGGGGTGAAAACTCAGTTTAGTTGGTCAAAAGATTCAAAGAAACAACTCTTAGGCCTACTGAGCTTTCAAATAGAATTGAAGATGGATCAATAGGAAAGTTTTTAAACAGAAAAGTATCCAAAACAGAGAGAAAATTTGAAAGGCCAGGAAATAGCCAAAGCATGAGAATGGAAGCTCAAAGTAGTAGAAAACCAAAGCCAACTTAATACTTGAACCTGACAAACACTGAGCACCTGCAACCCTCAGTGGGCCGAGTCTGCAAGTTTGTTTACAGATTGCAAGTCTCATGCCTGAGTGCAAATTTGAGCAAGATCTGAATTCTTTAAAAGGCAAAAATCTCTTATATTCCACAGTCACCATTAACTTTTGCTACATGACATGTCAAAGAGGTTTTTATATTCTTTATTATCTTATCCACATGGAAATCTCCTCCTCCCCCCAGAAATCCCAACCCACCATACCAGGAACCCTCTGCAGAAACAGAATTGTTATTAGAGGATGAAAAGTGTAAGATCTTAAAGCCTTGGTTCTGCCATTAAACATTCATCAATAGCAAGTCATAATATCCATCTCTGTGCTTTTATCTTTCATGAAGCTATGACAGCTCTCAACACTCTGTAGCAGCAGCACATACTACTTTTTCTTCATCTTTATTTTTCCTTCCAGTTACATCAAGTATGAACTCTCTCAGTCAGTCCACAGGACAAGTTATACTTACTGCTGTGCTACAAAATGCACCTCAAGCAAATGTCTGAGCTCAACCATATTCTTTGTCTGGTGGATCACACTTTTTGATTCAGTGACAGAAATTAAAGTGACATAAAAAGTAAAGCCAAATACCCAACTCTATTGCTAAACACAGTCAGTGTACCTGTCTATATTACATGAAATAGTACCTTTAAAAATAAAGATATCCTTTGGGTTGTAAGTTTAACAAAAAGGAAAGGTCACGAACTCTTTTTGTTCTGATCACTTTTGCAGTTTGGGAAATGGGAGTACCTACCTGCTGAGATCAAGGTCCTGTCCTCCATATCAACTTTATATATAAGAGGTTTGCTTCACAATTTATTAAATATGAATTGGCTTTAAAAGCCTACGAAATTTTTTTGAGTCCAGGAAAGACAGAAAGAAACATAAATGGAGAAAGGAAGTGGTTCTCCACCAAAATTAATTAAGGTCATTAGTTCCATGGGGAAGTATTCAGTGGCATTCTTCACTACCTCACCCATAAAGTAGCTAAGATGAGACACCACTGGGAACAAGTCTCAGCTATAAAATCGAGAATGTTTCTTTTAGTTTTATTAATATTTTTTATTTTATTACAGTGCTTTGCACAGGATAATATTAAGCAATAGTTTTTGAGAGAAATGCCCTGACTCCCTCACACTGGCACCAACCCGATCTACTGGGACCTTTGAGAGGATGAACTGAGGTCAGCAGAGCTCAGACTCACATCAGTAGTGCTGCTGCATGGCAACACAGAGTTACTGTATAAACCTTACTATATACACTCACAAAGAAGGATGGTTTAACAGGACCAAAGTGAATACTCATGTTCTTAGTCATGTTTTTATCAAGAAAATACTGTTGATTTACATGGGAATTACATGTTAAATACTGATTTGCCTATCTGGTGAGTATAAGTTTTGAGCTTTCTTCATATTTGTATGTTAAAAAGGTCAGTTGTGCACTTATTGGACCTTCAGGGACAATAACTATATGTAAACACAAAAAAAGAATAAACTTTTTTTTCTAACATATAATGAAGATGTCATTGTTTTCTTTGTGTTTTCTCAGACGCAGGTGTACCTGAGTGGCTAAAATGGCAAGGTAGATGAGTACTGAATCAAACTTACTTAAATATTTTGTTTTTTTAAAAGAACACCATTAAAGAGTATTCTTAGATACAATAAAACTCAATATGACTTACAGCCATTGGGAAAAATTGATTTAGCTAGTTACTACAGAAGGTTTGATGGCTGGCCTACCAAATGACCTTTGAGATGTAAAATGTTTGATATGGAGCATAGCAAGGAAGGGAAGAGAACATGAAAGGTAAGAATCAACATATAAAGTTGAAGACCTGTTGCTTATCTGAACTGATTGCAGTAGAGGAGACAGAAGATAAGGAGTGTGTAGCTCTGTGTCTGAGCTCAGCAGGAATGAAGTCAGTGTCAGAATTTCTCTTGTACCCTTGCTCAGGAACTGTGATAGAAAAGAGATCCTCCTGTTACAGATGGTAATACTAAAATACATTCAGTTTTTTAAAATGCTGATAATGTAATAATGTGGTGTTGCATTACAATGTCAGACTTAAAGCCACAATTTCATTCTTCAGTTATTTCATGCTGCAAAGCATGGAGTTACTTAAAAGAATTATTTGTACTATAGAAAAAGAATGAACGTTATGTGGTTTCTCACTCTCTGTGGAATTGCACTGGATGAAAAGCTGTACAAGAAAATAACTTAATGGCATTTACACAGAAATACAGACTGTTATTCCAATTTTCCTCATATGTCTAATATGTACATGTGATTTATCAAGCAGTAATTAATTTGATGAGAGAGGAGTAGTGTCCATATTGTCCCAGTAGGATCCATTCAGAACTTTCTATCCCTCACGAAGTTTCTCTGAGTGTCACATTTTGTACTGTGCACTATGAACAAACACTGCAGCATAAGGGGACGAGTAGAACACAACAGGACAGGAGTAGAGCAGGACAGAAATACATAAGAATACAATTCTTGCACACTGGCCCTCAGTGGGGTCATTGCCTTTTAGTGCAAAGCTTGAAGAGATGGGCATAGGGTAACTAGGCCTGACTGCACACAGGAGAATATGTGCAGTCCTACATATTCTGCACGTACACATCTGCAGCCCAACACATCTCTCTTGTATGTATTGTGTGTGTTTTCATTAACCTTCTATGGTGCTTGAATTTGGCAAAATTTGATTTATAATTTGTCATAATTTAAGCCAATGCTGTTCATTAACTGAGGCTGAATATTTTATGTTGCAAAATTTGACGGTTGCTACTTTCCTGACTGGCACAACAAATCGACCCTGCTATAACCAGTGTGCTTTCCTGAAAATATCTGAGGTGATAGCCCATGTTCCATTGGAATAATTACGTTGCACCATTATTTGAGGATGCAGTCTCAAACTGCCACATCAAATACTACAATACAAATCAGTGCTAGCCCAATTAATTTCACAGTGAATTGTTATATGCCAATTAGCCTCCCGCTCAGTTCCTGTGCAAGCATTAATTCTCCCTCCACACTCTTCTACTGACTGCAGATGTGAAGAGCAGGGTGTTTCCATTTTTTCTAGTTATAATTACTTTTCTTCCTCCCAGCCCCTCACACTGCTCACCACATATATAACCTTGACTCTCACGGACTATTCCCGTCACTGAACTTTGTTTGCTGTGCTGCGGAGGTGAGAGAGGAGTAAACAAACCTGAAAGACTACCTTGCCTCTAGTAATTTGTTCTGAAATGAAAAATATACCCAGACAAGAGCAAACTGTGCTGCAGCATATGGACAAAACAAACTTTTGGATGTCCTGTGTGTGCAAATTTTTGTGATGTCTCTAACACTCTGCTTAGGACCTTGGTTGCAGAGGTGAAAGTATATTTATCTTGCACAACATAAAACTTGAATGTTTTTGTTAAAAAAGAAGCACAATTTTAATTTGAAGTTTAGAATGATCACTTTCAAAAACTCTTTATGAAAATAACCCCCACCATTTCTTTTCTTCATTATTTTTTTAGATCAGTACAGGTACAGGGTTGCAGAAAACCTGCTGAAATGCCTGAAAATAACCCAGGCTGCCTATACATGAGACAGCTTCCCAGTATGTCTTTACAGTCATAAGTCATGACTTGCATATATCCACTTTCAGATTTCAAGGGCTAAATTACACTGCACTGTACATAGATATCAAAACATTAGCCATATAGTTTTTATTTTGTTGGGATTTAGCAATTTATCTATTTAACGATGTAGGTGGATAAAAATCTAGCAGCAGGATACAAATACTGAAGAGAAATTTAAAGGATTAAACATAACAAGGCACAAATACGCCACCACAGGAAGGGCAAAGGAGAAAGATGAGAAAAAACCCCAAATGTGTATTGGTGGTCTTACACTTTGTTCAAAATTGAAGACAGCATCCAATTTTTCATTATCATTTCCCTATTACTCCATTTTCTTCTCTGAACTTAAAGACTATGTCCAGTAGAATCCTTCACAACAGATCACTCTTCCTTCATTTTGAAAATATAAAATTCCATGGCTCAAAGATCATCTTTAAATAATTATAAATCCATATCTCCTAATAACCTCTTCATTTTTGGGGAGTTTTTAAAGCAATATATTTATAAAATAATTATATTTTTTATACTTACATTTATATATACTTTCATACTTTGTGTATATATATATATGCTGGTATATATATACTCTTATATTTAAGTATGTTTATATAGTTATATACTTACATTTTAAGCAATTTACTTATGAAACCGCAGGAAATTGTTTAGCAATTATCATCATTTTAACTTCATAGGTTTCAGCCGTTCTTTAAATTAATATATCATATGTGTTTTCACTTTAATATACCCTGGTGAACTCTTTTCAAAAACACGTTCAATGTTCTTAATGAAGAGTTCAGAGTTTTTTGAGGGCATGGACCACAACATTTAAGCAGTTGCCTGTCTCCTCACCTGACACTTAAAATCTGATATACAGGGCCAAATCATTCTCTGTTCATTTCCAGTAGGCTGTGCCTGGCAAAATGGCTTCTGTGGCTCTCTCCCACAAGGATAATCAGATTTTCTGTTCCATTTGGAAGGAGAAGACCACTATGTCTGGAATTCAGACCCTTACTCAGCTCATTTGAGCAGTGTTTTATTCTTATCAACATCGTAAAATACAGATGATAAGAAATCTACACTTCTTTCCAGTTCTTGGTTTCCCCTACACATTTTGTTAGGAGAAGGGAATACATAAATATTTGTCTCTAAGTCTCTTGATTGAAAAAATGAGGGTCAGTGATAGCCAATAAAACAATGACCTAATACTCATGTAAATTCCATTAAAAAGTACTTACTGATAAGTATACATTAATGTTATTGTATCAAATGGAGAGCAAAGGGAAACAATTCAAAGGACAATTATTTCAGTCAGCCCTCTTGACCTGAAACTAATAAATCTGCTGTGACCAGCAGAGTTGACAGAATAAGTCTGAGAGTGTTCCCACCCACACCGCCTACTGTTAAATGATTTTGAATATTTTTTCCAATTTTTTTTAGATTTAGAGTATGTTTATTTACTATCTCCCATTCAAAATCTAAATGCTGCAAACTCCTTGTTCTACATACAAAGTTCATATTTTATAATCTTGTTAAGCTAAGCAATTATTTTTCAGCTTGGTGAGAATTAGCATAATATATGAATAAATATACGCTCTATATAGAATCTAATTCAGGAAAATATCTATTCATAAAGGTGTCATAAGGTATACACTAAATTAAGCCTATATTCAAGTGTTTTATCTATTAAGAGAGATTAGCAATCTCTTTTTACTGTATATATCTAAAAGTATAGATCAGATATTTTCTTTAACCCAGGTTATATTTCAGTACAAGATCCATAAATATCTTCTGAGGATTTTGAGGAAATCATGATATGTTTTGATTTGCTCTGCCAATGTCACGCTGGTAAGAGGACGTATTTAAGCAACATATTTGTCACAATGTTTAGTAATTACCAGTCAGAAGTCAATTTTTTCTCATTATATACTGTAGCATAAACTGTTAATTTATGATGATCTATAATTTGCTATTTTAGGCTTTAAGTACATTTCATATGAGGATATTTGTATGCTGTACATCAAGACATAACAGCCATAATTAGAACTGCCCAGTAGAGTAAATGATACAATTAAGAGGAAAGTACAGCCTGGGGGGACAAAGAAAATTCTGGAATAAATTGACAGCCATACAAGTTTGATTCATTCACTAAAAGCAATATTCATCCTCCTTTCAAAACTCTGTCATTGACTGACTTGATGGATTTTTTTCAGTCACAAAACAACTTCGTTGACTATCACCTGAGCAAAAAAATAATAAAAACTGCACTAAAATTTTGTCAGAAGAGTAACAAAGTCTAAGGATAGCAAAGATATTTTTAAAGATATGTTTTTGTAGAATTATAATTTTGACAAATGAGAAGGATCTTGAAGAATGATTTGTTAATTAAGAAAGTTGAAATAAAGAAATTATGAACCTAATATTATACTGGGGGGAAAATCAATCTAAAGATAATCTCCTCAGTAAAAATATAATATACAAAGATTTCAAAAAGCAAAACTGAGAAGATTTTTTGTCTTTCATATTCTTAAATCACAGAATTGCTTGTGTTGGGAGGGACCTTAAAGACCATCTAGTTTCAACCCCTCTGCCATGGACAGGGACTAATTTCAATAAAATTAGAGATATCATTAAATTTTAGGTATAAGAAGAGTTAAAACAGAATAGAACCACTGAATTTTGAGAAGTCAACACAGCAGATACTGATTTAACCCTGGATAAATATGACAAACTAAGGTGAAAGAAGATTTCTTTATGTGTGAGTTTCAAAGCAACATGGCATGTTTACACTTAGGTTTGTTTCCTTTAACATGATATAGATAGAAGATGTTTTTCCAGAGAAACACCTTGGAAGGGAAAGTTTTATGAGATCCCTCATCACAGGGCTTGAGGCTCTCTTCATAGCAATATGTCTGAGACTGTCATTCATAACTGTTTCTTAAAGAGAAAACTGCTGCTACTGGGAGGCTTTTCATACTTTTTATATTAATTCATCTCTTCTGTATGACAAAGCCACAACACAGCTGAGAAATGAAACTTGTGTTCATGCAGCCCTTTCCTCTCCATCCTGATTATGTGGTTTTTTTTTCTCTATTGCTGATGGAAATTGTGGTGCCATTCATAAGTTTTTAAGAGCTTTTGTCAGCCAGAAAGATTAATGGGCAGCAGAACGATAATTACATTTCATTTTTATTTTCTCTTTAGATAGCTGAATGTGAGTTTATTACCATAAGGTCATCATTTCACACTATCAGAAAATGGTTGAGGTTGAAAGTGAACTTTGAAGGTCACCCCCTGCTCAAGCAGGGTCACCTACATTCAGTTGCCCAGGACCACGTCTAGATGGTTTTTGAATATGTCCAAGGAGGGAAATCACAATCTCTCTGGGCAACCTGTGCTTGTCTTCCGTCATCCTCACAGTTAGAAAGGCTGTCCTTGTGTTAAGACTGAGTTTCCTGTGTTTAAGTTTGTGTCCTTTTTCTCTTCTCCTCTCACTGAACACTGCTGAAAAGAGCCCGGATGAGTCTTTTTTGCATTCTCCCTTCAGGTGTTTATATATATTTATAGTACCCTCTCTGAGCCTTCCTTTCAGAATGAACAGTCCCAACTCTCTCAGCTGTTCCTCACATGTGGGCTGTTCCAGACCATTAAACACCCTAGTGCCCTTGGCTGGACTCTCTCCAGTATGTCCAGGTCTCTACTGCCACGAGAAACCCAGAAATGGACTGAGTACTTCAAGTGTGGCCAAATAAAAGGGAATGATCCTTTCCCTCCACCTGGGGCAATGCTCCTCTTTAAACAACTCAGGCAGGATTGTTTGCAAAGGATGCAGTTGTCCTCTGCAAAATGGTAAAAACCTCTATTAATCTTATAGAACAGTCTCCATTAACTTTAGTTAAATGTGAGTCTGTATTTCATAAACATTTCCAGATGTTTAAAGAATTCTGTTTTACTGACTTAGATGAGATAGCAGCTGCCAAGCTTTTCTTTGTGTACTATCTGTTCAGGTGACACACAGAAATAGCTTGAATCAAGAAAATGTTTTCACACAATATGCAAGGTGAACATACCAATATGTACCAGAGCTCAACATTTGGTAAAAGTTATTTTCCTACTTTTAGCTTAGATTGCCTCATCTTTTAAGACCTCAAGCTCTCCCCACAGTACTATCCTTCCTAGGATGCAGCAGAGCAATGGTGTTGCCTATTAGTTCTTTCAATCATTTACTGCTTTCATCAGTGAAAAAAAATGAGCAGTGGTCTTCAGAGCATTAGATGGCATTCACCTGATGAAGAAACACAGAAAACAACCAGCATCATGATGCAATTAAGATTTTTTTGCAGTGAAATAACAGACCCAAGAGAAAACCAAAAGGGCGTGCAGTGTATTTGGATGTGTCTGAGAGTTAAAAAAAAAAA
>VWZT01004993.1:366294-411184 GCA_013397055.1 Pachycephala philippinensis
TTTTTAATCAAAGAGAATATTTGTAGGTCTTTTCTCCCACTACAATAAATTTTATGTTTCTGAGACAAGTGCAGACATGCTGGCTCTCTTGTGTTTTAGCTTTGTGCCAGAAATGCCAGTGGAATCAACATCTCCTGTTAGAGAGACAAATACTCTGAAGAGTTGAGCCTGTCAAAATAGATGGAAAAAGAACCTTTTGCTGTGTGCAGCATACAAAAGTAATGCTCAAGAACAGTCCCAACAGTTCTCACACTGAAATTAAGTTTTATAGTAAATAAGTGGACTTCTGAAAAGTAATATTTTTTAGATTGGATAGAAGAAAAGTATTAAGACCTATAAATATTGGAGTTCTTATTGATATGACAAGAAGTTTTTTGTGCTGAATAATAAGAGGACTACTGATGAGAAAAAGGTTAATGAATATACTGAACTGCAGTTGCCATGGGAACCAGCAATGCCTTTTGCCTATGATTAGATACTGAGATAAATCAGGTCCATGTTTGTATCTGTATGCCTGTGGGAGAAAGGTTATTTAACTTGAAGAAATAAATTTGTGAGAGACACTCAAGAAAATGCACTATTTCATATTCCATTTACATCCTGAATTGTCCACCCTCAAAACCGTGCCAGCAATTTAGCTGTTGCAGTGAAATAGCTTTGGGTTGGGAAAATCAACAGCTGTTCTTCTCCAAGGTCAGATGACTCAGCAGAATAAAATCTCCTCATAAATAAACTAACTGTAAAGAATGAACTCTATTTAAAAAACGAATCTACAGTTTGCTTACTGAGTTTAATGTACTCCTGGTCTCAAATGCCTTCAAATCCATAGCTATGATATGTATTCAGATAATCTTGAATTTGCCCTAGATCTTGGAATACATATTTTATTGGTAATCTAAATCTCAGTGAAAAGTTAGAAATGTACCTTTATCAGTACACTCCTTTGGCACACAATTTCAAAAGCATGGTAAAAGTTGTGGTAACTCTTTATCTGATTATCTCTACTAAATTAGGGGAAAAGGTACTTTGAAAGTAATGTCACTTTCTCGGACAGAACCTCTTCAACATTTTCATCAAATCTAACATATTAAAATTCGATATAACAGTGCAATTGCATGCATTAAAAACAATCAATAAATCCTCCTTCTTCTATCAGTATGCCAATGACAGATGATTCGATATTGAGTCAATTTTATCATCTAGGTTTTGCTTTTTATCTTATTATTTCAAAGATAGTTTCATTACTTGTAACGTCACTCTAATACCCATACTTGCAGGTGATAGAGAATTTCCATTAGAGTTTTAATTTATTACACCATTTTCTTTTCTTCAAATTCTGGCACAGGAAAATTGTGGTAATTAACTTAAATCTATTATGAAATGGACGGTAATAATAATGAAATCAGAATTTGAAATGAAAAGCAAAGCACAAAGACCTATAGAGCAGATCCTGGTCTAAATGTTGCTTTTAGTACACTATTATCTACATATGAGAAAAAAAATGCAGTTGTGAGGAAGACAGCCTGTGAGGAAACAGAAAGGGTATTGAATGTCAGAATCATCTGAAAATTCTTTTTTTTTTTTTTTCTGCCACTGAGACATTCCCTTTTCCTCTCTACCTAGGTAATATTCCTTTATGAGACCACACAGAAGGACCTCAGCCATGGATGATCACAATCACCTTTTTATTGCTGGTGTTTGCTTCCTAGATTTTTTTCCAGTGTGACAGAGTTCACTGTGGAAAGTATTAGGTTGTGCCTGACCAGTTTGAGATACACCAATTCTGTGTAATGTAGGATAAAATGAAGAAATGGTGAACGGCACCACGAAATGTACACATAGTGCTTCAAAAGTTGCTTTCAAAAAGCCAATGGAAAAACTGCCGAGATTTTTCTTCTGGTGGTTTTATATTAAGCAAATGTAAGTAATAAGTAATGTGCATATAATTATGTTGTTGTCCTCTAGCCTATGTCTCTCTAACACAAATCAACCAGTGATGTAAACATAGGGATCTGCTTGGTTCATTTGCTTAATTTGTTAAGGATGTGGGCCATGGTTTAAATCACATGGTTTGGGAAACCCAGAAATTTCTACATTTAACATGCTAGAAATTATTCAATAAAATCTCTTCCTGTAAGATTAGTTATTTCAGATGAAGAAATTAGATAAGATTCATTATTTTACTTCAGGATTTGTAACTAAACTGGCTTCTAGGGCAATTTTTCTTGCATTCAATGCTTTTTTTAAAAGGTTAACTTAATAAAAAACAATCAATCAGCATTTGTTCTGGGTGAATCAAACAGAATTTTTCACACTTTGCTTCCTTAATGGTCTGTAAGCATTCAAATGACCACGTTGTTGCCATAATTGCACAAATTATTTTTGTATGTAAAGAACGTAACCTAGAGCAGGAATCAGAAAGGAGGAATGTCACAATTATTCTTTCTGTTTATCTTATTTACCTCATGACATTTACAAAATAAATCTTTGTTATTCATATTCCACATAACAGATTCTAACAATGGGACACATGCAGACTTCCATAATCAATTCTGTGCTGTTTTTACACTGTAAAAAATATCTTGTCTAATGCTTTATTGCAGACTCTTAAAAATCAAAATACAGAGTGTCTGAAATTACAGCACTGTTTTAGGAATGTAAAAACAAACATATAAGATGTTCTCAGTCCTCAATCCTAAAATAATTTTGTATAAATAACCTGTCCTTCCATCTCCAAAATTCAACTAAATACTAAAATCATATGAAACTCACTGCATAAGTGCATCACTACAGATCCTTGCTTCTTTTGTGATGATTTTTGAATAAAGAGCTAATACTTTCAAGCTTTAGGTGGCCTGGTGATGGCAATATCCTACAGCAGCATCTAGAAATGTTTGTACACATATTAATGCAAAAACACCATACTGTAACCTAATAAAGCAAGATAAACTTACCAACATGTACATAAAATAGCCCAATAAAATTTTGATTGATGTATCCATCTCCTTCATTAAATCTAAAAAATCTGTTTTAGGAAACCTAAAGGTTCGTAGTTTAGTCTCATTCAACAGTTAGAGCTAGAAGCCATAAGGCCCTTTAGAATAAAGTTCCTCTAATGCCCATCAGATGTAGGATGGTAAAAGAGAGTTTTCTACTGACTGTTACTGTTTTAAAAGTTTAAAATAAAATCTGAGTTACTCATGTGACTTTCACACTAGAGGGTGACATAGCAAGGAGAGCTAAGTACCTGTATGTAATGGAAAGCAATTCTTTTTTAAATGCCTATTGTAAGAGATTTTTTAAATCCCTTGTTAATACCATACATGGATTTTTTAGTATAATTTTGCACTATATTCTAGTCCTCTGATTTACTAGCACTACACAAACTGCTTTCCCACCCTTTTTTTACTTAAATTTTGAGCTTAGAAAGTGCTTAAAGGGCAATCTTTAAAGCCTAAAATTTCTTTTTCTCACAAAAAAAGTGAGTTTTTGTAGCAGAATAATAAAAACATTACAAAAACAGAAGAAATAATAGGTTTATCCTCTTCTACATATTTAAAGAGAACATAATTCAGGTGGCTACTCCTACTTACACGTTTTTCACTGATCATTGTCAAAAGCTTTAATGGCCACCCTGCCTTGCATTGTACATTTTCCCTCCAACCAACAACCCCTTGAAGATCAGAGGAATGAAATGATTCTGTGTTATGATTCTGATTTATTTAATACTTTTACACTTTTTTTTTGTCCTTCCTACAGACAAGGGAGCTCTGAAACCTAAAATGAAAGCTGAACTGACAAGGTTTGTTTTTTCCTAGATAATATATAATCTAATACTCTGATAAAATATTATAATGGTGAGATTGAGTATAGCTGTAAGAAATATTTTGCCATCTGTACTTTTATTTTTAAAGATATTTGTGTTCATTTATGTGCTAGTTTTGCCTGGGATAGAGTTAATTTTTTCGTAATATCTACTGTGGGGCTGGGTTTTGGGTTTGTGCTGGAAACAGTGCTGATAACACAGAGGTGGTGTTGTTGTTATCAGTATTTGTGATGATGACTGGCAGTCCTGGCAGTCATGGTCACCTCTCAAACAGCCCTTTCAATGCTCTGCGTGGTACCCACAGCACCACCTTTCCCACCCCCTGACTCCGATGTTTGATTTTCTCAAGTGGTTTCCAGCTCAGACTCCTGAGGAGAGCAGAGGATCAAAACCTCAAAAATTTATAACTCATGAGCTATTAAGAATATGTGCAATATTCAAAAGCAACCAAGGAGATAATGATGTTTGGCCTTAACTTGCCAAACAGAAAAAGCAGACACACTTTCATGCTTGAATTCTTCTTACATTTTCATTTTGCTTTGTATTTTCAAACAGCCAAGGACAGTAGGAAAAGTAGCAGAAACATAGTGTAATATTTATAGTTCTCTTAAAAATATCTCTCTTTTAAGAGCACACAGGGTCAAATAAAAACTTTTAAATTGCTAAAATAAGTAATCCATTGCAGGTTTTAGCAATTCTGCCACTCCCCTGGATCTTTCTTCCTGTAGAAACACTAGAGGGGGAGAAGAGGAAAAGCATACATATATTGGTTGGCTGGTCTTTCCAACCTTTATCAAGATCTTCACTCTACAAGCAAATTTCAGATTTATGAAGTTATGCTCCTTCAGAAACCACAGGAACTGATATTTTATATTTGCCTACTTGCAGGGAACTGTACAGAAAATTTATACTTTGAGTGTATGAACATTCAGGATACATAAAAATGAGTAAGCATCCTTTTTGCCTTGTATTTGTGTTTTAATTGATAATCAAAGCCAAGCTGGGAAAACATATCATTGTTTATACAACCACTCAGCTTGACAGGGCAGATGGAAAATTGGGCTAAAAATAGAAAGCACTGGAAAGCAGTTCTTGCTGGGTGAATTTCAAGTACAGAGGTAAGTTAGAGGTGTATGCGCCAAGCACAGCACACAGAGAACCACTGGCTAACAAATACACAGCTTGAGCAGGAAAATTTAATGGCAACCTTCAAACAAGTAAATAAAAAAGGAATGACAGTCTGCAATGCTTGATTTCTTGCTGAGTAAATCCTCAAGATACGTTAATAAGATGTAGTTTACATGAATCATCTCTTAAATACCTCATTTTTTTTCAGAACCACAGTACAAAAAAACAAACAAACAAAAAAAAACCCCAAAAAACATTAACAACATCAATTACAACCCAACAAAAAACCCCCAAAGCAAACAACAAAAAAACCCAACCAAAACAAAACAAAACAGAACAAAAACCTAAAAAATAAAGGGTAAATGCTAAATACTTGGATTATTAAAGATATCCTCTTCCAGAGTTTTTGCTCCACACAAATGCCTAGTGAAGTCTCCTTCTTTTGTCCAATTAACGAGGTTTCCCAGAGATTTCTGTATAGAAAAGCTGACCTTAGTCACTCAATATTTTTCTCTGCAACAGAAGAGATATCCTTTACTGTCTAATTTTTTTCTGGAAATTCACTATGAAATAATACGAATTGATATAATCAAAGGTTGGAGATAAGAAACATGTGGCTCAGTTTAGCCTGAAGTAAACTGTGAAGGGAAGTACTTCATAGACAGGAGCTATTTTTCAAGGAACATCTACGTCACACCTCAACTCACCCCATGCCACGAATTACTTCCCAACACCCTTTAACACAGATAAAATTCACGACAAAAGCCACATCTCCGGCATTTCCAAGGAAGGTAAAGGTCACCCTAATGCCTTACATTTCTGAAGAACCAGGAAACATCACTATCTAATTGCAAAGTTTCTGTCATTTTGACTGTAAAACAAAGTGACAGTCTGTCAAAAGAGAGATAGATTACAGAGTATGGGAACGCTTTTTATTTTATAGATGTTACATGTACAGGGCCGTACAGAGGAATGCACGCTTACACACACCTTTAACTAACATCTCTCCCATCCTGTGGAGTTGCTCACTTTCCAGGTTTTGACATCAAAGAAGCACTCCCAATGCTAAAATGACATTGGCAGAGCAATCAAGCCATCTGAAGGGTTTTTTTTCCCTTCGTTTCAGTGTGTGGTTGAACAGATATTAAATAAGATTGGTAAAAGGTAGTAGAAAGAAGATTATAAAGAAAATCCTAAAAGAGCCGTTAGCTCATTAAAGGAAGAGTCTGCTTGTAGGCAGCCAGAGATTCTCACAGCAGTGATTGTGTGTGTTTTATAGCCGGTGATATGAAGTCTGAAAAAAAAAAAAGGATCGTCTGACTGTTGACAAATAGAATAGAAAGTTGTGGGATTTTTTTCCTAATTTACTGACAAGGTATTGAATACATAAAATAAGACGTCAATTCTTTGGTATCACCAGTAATTTTTTGTATGTTTATAGTACATACATAACAATAAAAAAATCCTTTTTGTGCTTCACTTAAAAATTCCCTTTTGCCTCAGTTAGTTTGGGTTTACTTCCTGTCTTTCCTGTCTGTCAGATGGGTGGTTAAAAAGGCCACCACCTATTGTCAAGTCAAAAGTTCCCACCCATCTGGTCAGATGTGAAGATACAGGAATCCTCAAAACAGAACAGAGCAAAATTTAAAAGTAGCTGAGGTTTCTCGCTACTAAAAGTACTAAACATCTGTATGCAGAAAATGGAAAAAAAAAAATTAATTAGGTTTGCCAACAGGCAAAAAGAGGTTTAACTAAAGAAGACTTAAACTAAAGTTGCTGGGGAAGGGTAACCCAAGTCCATCCCATTTCTACCAGTTTGATGTCAGGGACAGCAAGAGATGCCCAGAGAAGGATCACAGGTCAGCAGCAGAACACCTGAAGAAAAGTACAAAGGAATTCCAGCCCCTCCAACCAGTAAGTCAGCTCCATCAGGGCCCTACTTAAATGCAAATAAACATAGGATGGGGAATAAACAGCAGGAGTAGGAAGAAGTTCTTCCCTGTGAGGGTGGTGAGACACTGGAACAGGTTGCCCAAAGAAGCTGTGGCTGCCCCATCCCTGCAAGTGTTTAAGGCCTGGCTGGATGGAGCTCTAAGCAATCTGATCTAGTAGAAGGTGTTGGTACGAGATGATTTTTAAGGTTCCTTCCAACCCAAACCATTCTATGATTCTATGACTTAAGTAAATAATGCTTGTACTACAAAATATATTACAGCTTGTCGAGACCTAAGCTACACATTTGGTTCTTTTCACTTTCTTACCTTTGCTCTGTTGACTTTTCAGAAAAAAGTGAACATTCAAACATTATAACCAAAGCAGACAAGCATATCATTACTGCCACATCAGTTCAATATGTGAAGAGAATGATTTTGTCTGGGTAATTTTGATAATAATAGTTATTAAATCAGTCCAGAAATAAAGTGAATCTCTCCAATTAAGCAGGTACACAGGCTAAAACAACTGTGATGCTTCAAAGCTATTTAAGGGAGGACTACATCTCTTTTGAATAAATGGACTGGAAATAATTTTCCTATCCATACATGTGAGAAGAATCTGATAAAAACAGTATTTAACAAAAATATATTTTAAATTGATAGTCAATAAAATTTAAAAAGCTATGAGGGCACATTAAATGCACAAGTTAAAAATACATAACAAAGAAAGTATTATAGAAATGTTCAGGTTATAAAAAAGGAAAGAAATTAACCACACTTATAAGGCAAACTCTATTTGTACTAATATTTTAAAAAGTAAGAAAAAATCTGTTAAACTAGTAACAAGAAAGAACAGTGACTCCTTCATTGGAATATTATTAGAAAACACTGAGGGAATTCAATTCAAGTATATAATGTATAAGGGGAATTTAAGATTTGATTCTGTCTCTTAATTCTTAGGTTATACTTAAATTTGGTTTATAAATATTATTTTTATTATTCTTACCATGTAGATAGTAATGTTATGTTAATAAACTTTGAACATAGCAATGAATTGTACTTTTTGCCCTGAAAAATGGTCACTTATTGCAGGTATTTTAAATATGAGTCAGTTTACCATGATTGAACCAGTCATCATTACTGCTTCTCTGATTCTTATGATAATAAGCATTTTATAAGCAGTCTACACAATGTGGAGATTGCACAGTCCAAAATGTGTGGGGGACAGGAAGCATTCCAGAGGCAAAATGTGATGGGAATGAGGAATGATTGTCTTTGCACATCTGCCAAAGCAGGGTCCTCTTCCCAAGAATGTTTGAGGGAAAAAAACCTCCAACCATAAAATTTCTGCTGATCAAACAGCTAAAATTGAAAGAGGTTGCATGTGATAGGGAGAGAAAAGATGCTTTCATTACAAGTTCTACATTTCACAAAAAAAAAGGCTAAAATCATGGAAAAAGGAATGCAGACAGACACAAACCCATAAATAGACGTTTCCCATGCTCAATCCACAGCCCACCTGAGAATTCCAAAATCTGCCAGAAAAAAGTACATAAGGAAACAGATGTAGTCTGTTTCTAAATAGTAATTTATTTGCATAAAAATACAAACATCATTGTCCAAAAATTTGGGGCAAACATGGCAAAAAGGGATTTTCGTAAAGGAAATTGAAACGTGAAACGTTTCATTTTGGCATTTTAAATGTGAATTGTTCTGATTTTCTGTCTTAGGTAGCTAAAGAATGGTATTTGTAGGAGAAAAAACATGAAAACCTTTGCATTTCAAAAGCTCAAGACTTTTCACAGAAAATTGCATGCATTTTATCTGGGCTAAATAATTTTTAGTCTTATATGATAAAAAACCCAATTATTCTTCTCAATAAACCCCTACCAGAACACTAAGCAGAATCCATAATTTATAGTCTAGAAGCATTGGTAACCACTGTGTAAGAAGAAAATGTCAGACGAACAACTTTTCAAACAATTAATTCAAAAGTCCATTCAGAAGACCAGAGTATAACAAAGATATAATAGAGAATTATACTGAAATTTACATCCATATTGTTTCCTCTGCCCCCGCTCTGTCTTCCTACAGTGAGTAAAAAATTTACTGCAATATTTCAGCAAGAAATTCTAGGTGATTTTGAATTCTGAGGTATTTAAAATGTCGGATAGAAGGCATTGCCTTGTCTGATGCAGAGGACAAACTCCTGGGGAGAGGTAAATGACAACAGAAACATCTCCATTTGTGAGCCAAGGGTTCTGTGTGGCGTCTTAGGGTTGCAGAAAGAGGGTGATCACTGCCCCAGGTACAGAAAAAAAGCTTCTGGGCTTCCCACCACAGGAGGAAAATTATATTGGCAACCTTTGGTGCCAGTTCCATCCTCTCCCAGCTAAGCATTGCTCAAAACAGCCAAAAAATATGTGAGAGATAGAGGGTGCAGTGGGTCTGTTTATTGCTCCCAAATAATGACTCTAATTAACTTCTCCCTTCATTTCAAAGGTAGAACTTGCATTTCAATAAATTTTATCTTCTTTCTCTAACAGTATTTTCCATCCAAGGTAACAAGAAATTTAATGTTAATACCTATTTTGAACGTACTTTGGACATTAACAGTGCCAGAGACTTTATTCAGGATCCTGCTAACAAAACATAGTCAGTGTTTCCAAGTAGTTCTAAATGTTGTGTAGACTGTCTTTAAATTCACAGAACATCTCTTCATTTTTAAACTTCATCTTATAATTTCTATGGCTTTCCAAATGAGATTCTAGCTTACTTCAGACTCAAAAGTCAAGCCTGCCTTTTCTACTTTCATTACCTGATATAACTAAAATGCAAAGCAGAAAAAAAGTATAAAAGGAATGTTTCAGAGGTTTTCAAAGGGTTTCACTGAAAAAGAAAGTTCTTATAATTGTTTTATCTCCTAACATGCACTGACACATTTTCAGTATTTATCTTTCTATCTGTGAGTCAGTGCACAGTGAATAAAAGCTATAAACAGGCATCATCTTGCCACCTATATATTTAAACGCTTTTTATGATGTAGAACACTTCACTGCAAGAATTGTATAATACCTGGTTTTTAAAAGCTTCCACAGCCTCTCCCCTACTTTAATCCATCCTTTAGCAGTGACAATCTCACCCCTGGTCTCAAGGGTCTTCACTAGTTTCTACCACCTTTCTAAGTACAGCTCAAGACACTCATTCGATAGTTCAAACATCTCTTTTTCTGTGGACTGTTGCTAAGCCTAAAGCTTCATTTCTTCTGTAGCAGTAAAGATGTATTGAAATACATAACCCAAGGTGCACTTTATTTCAACAAGAAGAAGCTGACAGAATACTGGTAATCTTTAGTAAGGCATCCTCAGGGCATAATAAACTTTCTTCTTTGATCTCAATATATGGACATTTGGACCAGTAAAGTATCCATGAAAGTGGATAAGTACTTTCTCTCATGGACTTTTGAACGAGGCCATTTAACTTACTGCATATCTTTGTGTCCTACTGTTTAAATGGTAAAAAAGAAAATGGTATTTCTGAGTCAAAATGAGAAAAATGAAAGCAGAAGTCACATAGATCCTCCTAAGAATACTATACTCAGAAAGCAGAGCATAAATTTCCTCCTTTTTCATTGCAGCAACACCACAGAAAATGCAAGAAAATGGTATGCGTATGTAGAGATGGTAAAAAACTTGAACTGAAAGCTAAGGGAAGGAATATAGTATGGGCAATTCAAATTATGAAACAATGCATGAATCTGGATTTAACCATCTGAATAAGCAACAGAGTAGAAAACACATGTTAGAACACCTTCTAAAATAAGGACAGCTAAGTGACATTTTCAGAGTGTGAGACATTTCAGTTTACACCACTGAAAATTTTCTCTCCTGCAAATGCTTCTGTTCTCCAGATTTAAACTTCACCTTCTGAGGGTAAATTTTTCTCTCTTTATCTGCACTGTAAAAGACAGGAGCTGAAAAGGAAAAGATGCAATTAAGATTTAGTGATCTTGTAAAAGATGACATAGAGCATTCTGGAAGAAGTAGAAAGAACAGGGGAAACAGATTCAGGGAAGAAAGATGAAAGGGTGTAGAAGTTGAGTTTGGTGACATGTGTCATGATGTGAGTGGAACAACAAAACAATGTGCATGAAAGGGATGAAGGTGGGAAGGAGAAGGCAGAGAGAATTGAAATGAAGATTTCTGAGGTAGGCAGAAGGTAGAATCTCTTTGAATGAGAAGAAAGGAGTTGCTTTGTTTAAACAGCAGACATGAGGCAGAGAAAACTGTGTACAATCAAAACTTTCAACAAAAGGAAGAGAGAATGAGTGGGGTGGGGAGGCAGAGGGGGAAAAAAAAGAGAGAATCACAGATTTACAAAGGCAGAAAGATATTGTAACGAAAACAACAAGCAAGCAAAAAATGTGCAAGACAGAAACTGTATGTGTTCATTTTCATACCCAAAGCTTACTGAACTGAATGCATGTGACTCCAAACAGAACCGACTGGCATTATCTCAGAGATTATTGGCTCTATGGAAACTTGAAAGGTCTGTTGTCTTCCAGACACAGACAGGAGACCTTGCAGGCTGGAAGTAGGCAAAGCATCCTACCTGCAGCCTTGAGAGCTGCAACACGGCAGAGCAGAAGGGGCCTTGAGGGAAAGTTTATGGTTTATTTGTATTTGTTTTGATGTGTCTTTTCAAGAAAACAATAGCTTTCTACATAGGCCACTTCTAACAGGTTTCTTTCTATAAAACAAATGTATTGACTTTATTGACCTCACTATCCCAACCACTTTACAAATGATGTAGGGATGTAAAGCTGTAAACCTGTGTTAAGTGGTCAGTTTTACCTCTTCTCATCTACACAGACAGGCAGCTCAAGACAGATGGGATAAAATGGGAAATTGCTTTTTTTGTGTGTGTGCTCCTCTACCCTAACACCTCTTCAAGCGTCTGCTGAGCTCTGATTTAATAGAAGACACTGGTGTGTGCTGAGAAAACAAATCAAGCATGGATGGTTACTTTGGGGGCAGTTTACAGAAAAATTCTAGCCCATATCTGCCCTGCTCTAAGATGTTAAGTGCAAACAGGAAGAAACCAAAACAGAGAAGCACAGCTGAACTGGTAACTGGTTCCTCATCCTCCACAAATAAATTTGTGGGATGAAGGAGAACGAGGAGGTAAGCAGCACCTAATCAATAACTTCTGTTTGCTTTAGAAATTGAGCAAGTTTCAGCCATCTAAATTGAGAGCAACAATGAAGGTGACAGCACTGTGGGGGGAATATCCATGCCCAGGGCTTGCCATGTTGGGGGCCTGAGCCTTTGGAGAAATGTCAATCTGTGGAAGCTTGGGCCCACCAAAGGACAGCAGTGAGTGCCCCCTTTCCCTGTATCTGTGACATAAATGACAACTGGGACAGAGGATCACATTCCTGTCAGTATATACGGAATACAGGGCATGCAATCACGTTGCAAAATAGTACTTGTTGTTTACCTGGTGTTCCCATCCCCCTTCACAGATACATTAAAAACCTTAAGTCTCTGAGCAGTACGTCTCTGTCCTCATGATTAGCTCTAAGTTACCCCTGTCACATCTATATTTGTATGAAATGATCAAAGAACGTGTGATAAATGACAGAGAATACCTGATGTCTTTATTATGACAAATTTAAAACTCTGTAAAATGCAGCAGATTGCTGTATTTAAATATATGCTTGTAATAAAAATACATTTTACCACAGCAGTGTGCAGAAGCCTTTTCCATCACGTCAGGGAATGTGTTGTTTGCTGTACCAAGATTAGTTATTTGATACTGACCTCAACCAGTTTGATGTCAAGCCTCTTTGATTCATACAACTTCTGTTTACAGAAGTGCCCAGAAGGAACAAAATCTGCTTCAAAAGTAATTTGAGAATATCTTTCCCAAAAAAAATAAAATAAAAAAGATTATAAAGGGCAAGTTTGGTCTGAAAGGTAATTATTCACCAAGGTCTCTGAGAGTGAAGTAAGTTTCATCTACGTTAATAGCCTGCATGCAGCAGTGGGCAAAGGATACAGGGGGAGATTTTACTATTTGTTAATGCACAAACTATGAGATTTGACTTCAGAGAAATTTAGGATGTCTCATTTCCAGTGACTGCTGTAAAAACCTTGAAAAAACCTGACAGAATATTAATGACAACCCATGATTATAATCTTTCAGGAAGATGTAGTGTGACCACAACTGGCAAATGTGTCTCAGAGGGGGTTCTTTGTAGCTTCAAGCTAAGAAAGAGCAAACAAAACACTTCACTAATAATATCCCCCAAATACCTTTACTGCAACCTCCCAGTGTTCTGTTCTGTATCATCACATCCATCTGGCAGTAAAAAAAGTGTCCAGGTGTTACAGGAAATAGCTGGCATGCAGTTACCTTGAATAATATATGATGTTAAATAGGATTAACAAGAAGAAGAAAATTAAAAAATTACCAAGAAAACACTACAGAGACTTAAGACAGTATGATTTTTTTTTTTTTTTTCCTAGAAAGATTTGAGGTATTAAGGGGAAAAAAATAAACCAGAAAAACATGTTGAGAGGGTTCTGGGGAAACCTCGTTGAAACCTTTCAGTACGTGAAATGGGGTTATAAAACAGAGGGACTTTTTACACAGATAGTGATATAACAGGGGGAAACAGTTTTAGTTGAAAATAGACATGTTTAGATTAGAGGCTAGAAAGAAATTCTTTCCTGTGAGGGTGGTGGGGCCCTGTCACAGGTTGTACAGAGAAGCTGTGGCTGTCCCTGGATCCCTGGAAGTGTTCAGGGCCAGGCTGATGGGGATCTGAGCAACCTGGTCCAGTGAAGGTGTCCCTGCTCATGGCAGGGGCATTAAAATGAGATGGTCTTAAGGTCCCTTCCTACCCAAAAAATTCAATGTTCTATGAACTTGAAAAATACTCTAAAAATATGTTAACATAAAATAAATAGCTTGTACTGGGCAAAGGTGTTTGCACTTGTTTAAATGAACACTTTTTCATAAATACTTTACTACTAAGTCTTCTTTTTTTTTTTTTCCCTGAATTTTTTCTTTTCCGGTTTTTAAAGAAAAAAAAGAAACAGGAAAAATCAGGACCAGATTTCACCACTGAAAGAAATAATGTAGATTTCAAGAACTGTTTGTCAGAGTAATGTATCACAAAAAAATTAAACCTTATATTATCATTGTCATACACAGCAAATGCCATAACAAATTGAGGTTTTGAAAGGTAATACGGTATTATTTATGTATCCTTGGCTGCTCATTAGTTATTGTTTTGATCCTTCTATCTTCTCTACTTGTTGCTGTCACAAAAATTCTCCCTGCCAACAAATTTATTTTTCTGTTTTTAATATTAGTGTTTCTGCACGGATGGATTCATGCTGATGGTAAATCATTTTAGCAAGACATTTGGCTGAAAATAAAGGAAAATATTTTGCATGGGTGAAAATACACTGAATACATAGCATTCAGCTTGAGAAAAGGTTTGAAAACTAGCAATTCTTGAACTAAGTAAGGGATTGTATGAAAAGCAGTTCCATCACTGTGTCACGAATGGATGTGGGGGTTTAGATTAACCCTGTCTCCTGCCCAGGCCTCTGGCAGCAGACAGTAACTTTATTGAGGCGGCCAGCACCCCAAAACCCACTCTCATTCGTAAGTTCTTTTAATGATGACTGATTCTGTCTATTATAGAATAAATTATTTATTAATAGACGGGGAAACTAACAAACATAAGACTTAAAGTAAACTAAATACTACACAGGAATAGAACAAAAGGAAGAGACTACTAGTAGTTAATATACAGTGCACGAAACATGGTACCTTTTCAGTTACAGCTAGCGAAGAAATAGTATAAGCTTAGGATTCAATGTATCTTACCATCCAATTGCTGGTGGGGCACACGTAAAGATCCGTTCTCTCAATCTCCAGAGAAGTAACCACGAAGCCTGCGTCCAGACTTCGGGGAGAAGTCCGAACACCTTCCATGGTGTAAGAGGCTTTGGCTTCAGTGATATTTCGTGTATCTTTTATAGGGTAAAACCATGGCTCTTAGTCAATAGTTTCTTTCATCTCTCCTCTCATCAGCTCTGCAGACTAAGATATAGGTTCTTAGTCAGGTCTGAGCCCTCCTGGCGCCAGAGATGACCCCTGCTGGGCCTTTGTGCCTTTGGGCTATCTCTTTATGCACCAGATATCTGGGACACACAGGAGGAGGTGGTGATGGGGGTAACCGTCCTGCCACACACTGTTACGGGAGCTCAGAACTTTCAGAGGGTGGCTTAGCACCTCTCAGCAGTGTGAGTGCAGACCTATGCGAATGGGTTACTCACGAGTCAGTCCCAAGCCCCAGGAGCTCACTGCAGAGGCAAAGTCCTGACTTGCTCCTTCCCATATAAAGTTGATGTAGCCGTGATGAACAGTTGTGAGAACATGTAGTTGCCAGCCTGCCCTTAGATCAGATGGAGTTTGTGCCCACTGACACCAGCCTGGAGGTCTCTGTTCTCTGTTCAGTGCAGAGAGAGCAGCTCTGCCGGGAGGGACCCAGCAGTCTCGGTGGATGACAGGCTGACAAGGAGCCAGCAGTGTGTCCTTGTGCCCAGGAGGGCCAGTGGGATCCTGGGGTGGATCAGGAAGAGTGTGCTAGCAGGTCGAGGGAGGTAATCCTGCCCCTTGGCCCTAGAGAGGCTACATCTGGAGTGCTGTGTCCAATTTTGGGCTCCTCAATACCAGAAAGGCAAGGAGCTAGTGGAAAGAGTCCAGCGGAGGCCACAAAGGTGGTGAAGGGTCTGGAGCATCTCTCTTATGAGGAGAGACTGTGGGAGCTGGGTCTGTTTAGTCTGGCGAAGAGAGGAGTGAGAGGGGATCTCATCAATACATACAAAGATCTCCAAGATAGCTGCCAAGAGGTTGGCGCCAGACTCTTTTTGGTGGTGCCCAGCAACGGGATGAGGAGCAGTGGTTATAAACTAAACCACAAGAAATTCCACCTCAACATGAGGAAGAACTCCTTTCCTTTGAGGGTGGCAGAGCACTGGAACAGCTTCCCAGGGAGGTCCTGAATTCTCCCTCTCCGGAGATGTTCCAAATCCACCTGGACATGTTCCTGTTCACCTGCTCTCGCTGACCCTGCCTCGGCCAGGGACTTGGACTGAATGATGTCCAGTGGTGCTTTGCACCCAGCCGTCCTGTGATTCTGGGGTTCTAGGGAATGGGGATGTTCTCGGTCCCTTTTTCGGCAAAAGCTTTATCTGGGATTCTTCATGCTGCATGGATGCAGGTGCTTACATTTCCACAGGAGTCAAGCTGTTAAACTTCCTGACTGAGGAGGTGTAGGCCAGAATATTCATCGGAGAATACTTTTAATTTTCAGTATCTTTCAATCTTCTCTTTCTCTTCTGGAAGATTCATTATCCCCAAATTCTTATGCAGATTCTTAGCAAAGTTGTTCTTTCAGTCAAAAACACTATGAGCTACTATCAGCTGAAATTAATTCATGTAATATCTATGCAACTGTAATAAAAATAATTGAAACCTTAATGGATGGTAAAAAAAAAGACGTATTGAAAGTTCAAAGCTAGTTTTGGTGTAACCCAAAGATTTACAGCATCGGATTATGTACTGTGGTAATATGAATTTTTGAACTATGTATTTGATAGAGTTGTGTTTTGCATTTGGTAGGAGCTAATGAATGAATACATATAGTTGATTAAATAGCAGGTCATAGATCTAGTCTGCTTTTTCATTTCATGAGAATTCCATTTTAAAGTGCAATAACCTAAAGGTCAGCCACAGAGAATAGCTATGCTAGTAGCAATTGCACCAAATTATTTATTCAAAATTACTACAACTTTTAGACGCTGTTTTAATGTGAAGCATAGTGCTCAAGAACTAATAATATTAATTGAATTATGGTTCTAAAGTAATTAGAATTTCAGGATAAACAACATTATTTTGTGTATGTATGACTGTGGTGCTGGAGCCTGTAAGCTCTACTTCATTAATTAATAAAGAACCATATGTTCTGGGTTTAGTGGTGATGGAGGCTGAAGTATTTTGTTTATCAAGGGATAAATCTCTTATAATGTTTTACATCTGAATGCTGATGAAGGATATGCATCACTTTTGCAATTCCTTCATCTACAAGATATTTTTTAATTATGATTTCACATCAGCATTTGTGTATAATGTCTAATACAAAATGTAAATGGAAAGTAGATTAAACTATTTTAGCAAACTGAATCTTTCAGCAATATTTGGGGTGGTTCTTGAGTTAAATTAAAATGTGGAGGTCAAATCATCAGTCAATTTCAATTTATTTTCCATCTCTGTAAGATTCTACACTTTGTGATTCAGACAAACTGTACTTGGAGAGGAACTGGACAAAATTAATGACTAATAAACTCCCCCTCTTCAAATTATTTTTATTATGTCTTAAATCTGTGTCTGTATCTATGTGTCTGAATTTGGCTGAAAGCTTTGATGAGAATACACTGCCTCTTGCTTAGTTGTTTGGATTATTTAAATATTCAAATGAATCTTACACCCTGATACACACATGCACACAGGTCTACTTATCTTTATTAATACGAAAGTTGAAAATAGTAATGTTGCCCTGCGCTTCACGATTCTCTTGTTGTCATTTCTGTGAGATTTTTCTCACAGGCCTTTTCTGTAAACATAGCCATGTTTTGCTAACCGTGCCAGTTGTTTGCATTCCATTTCTCCTAGGCGGAGACATTTGATAGCCCTTTCCTTTGACCAGTGTGATTGAGGGGTGTTGATTTCCCCCTCCAATCCACGGTGATTTCTAAGAACATATATAAATAAAGTGGGGCCCAGAGCCCCAGGCTCTTGCCCTCTTTCTCTCGACCCGTGTCCACGTTGTTTTCCCTCGTGTCCGAGTGCGACATAGTAATAAACATTTTTCCCAGCCCTGTCAGTAGACTGGAGCTATCCTCTTTCCCAAATGTGTCAGAACATGTAATTCTATCCTTCTCAGTGAAGTAACAGCTGAAAAAAGGAACATCAATAATCTACAAAAGGACAACTTCAAAAAAAAGGGCAAGAATCCTGCAGCTACCCCGAGTCTCCAGACAGAAGACATCTTCCATCTGATTGCTCCTTCCTTTGGCTGGCTGTCTCTTTACTATCCTTGGACATTTTGCCTGTCAGCTCTGCTTGGGAACCTTCTGGCATCTCACCTTCTCAGTAACCTTTTTCACTTTGCATTATAGTCTCAGATGATCTGTGTCCCTCATCTGATCCCAGCTAAAAATTTGAAGCATTTTAGATTCATATGTATCTCTGTATCCAAACACCTGAGCTGTTGTTTTATACAGGAAACACACAGTGTTTGTTTGGAAAGTGATTGTGTAGCTTCCATGTCTATTTTCATCTGTTATTGAATTAATATATTATGCAATATGGCAATACACAGTGACCTCATTATTGGTTGCATTATTCTGATATAATCTTATACGGTTATAGTACATATCACCCTAACTTTTGTCACACTTTTTTTTCTTGAAACCACATCATTTTTGTGAGTGGAAGGATTGTCTAGTAAGGTAAGCACTTTAAATTGCAGCGACATAAAAACTTTCATACTTTTCTAAACTATTTGGGGTTTTTCTTGTTTTTTAGGTTTTTGGATTTGGGGTTGCTTTTTGTTTTGTGTGTTTGTTTTTTAGTGTTTGTTTGTGGGCGGTTTTTTGTTTGGTTTGTTTTTTCCCTGTGGATTTACTAGATATTAGAAACATTGGGCCAAAACAATGGGCTTTCTTTGCAATGATGACCAAACTTGTTTATTTTCACATTAAACTGAATATGTTAAAAATAGTATGAATCTCCTTTGTCTTTGTATGTGTAGACTCTTATCCATACATTTCCTACCACTAGTGAGTCTTTTCTTGTGACTTTTGAAAGAATAATATATATATAAAGCATTCACCACAGACGGACCTGAAATTGGATCCTTGCCTTCTTCAATTCAAATGTTGGTCTGGAATCAAGAGACTCATGTGTGTGTTCCCAAGTACCGTAGTATTTCCACTCCAGCTGTGTACATGTGGTTTGCTTTCATCAATTACAGATTAAAATGGTGATCTTCCGAATGGCATTTAACATGAACTTCAGGATATTGACAGAAGATGAACATAATTCTAAAGAGTATTATGCACTAGGAGCTTTTTATCAAAAAGCACATCTATGAAACCTTTGGAAAACTATTGCAAGAACCCTCATTAAAATTTGGAATTTAAGCAGGCTGCCAGTAATAAATATTCTGTCTGCAAAATACGAATAGACTTTCACCATTCCCTTTATTTAATGAAATTTTAAAAACCCAAAAGTGGACATTGAGATTTTTGCAATTATTCAATAATTTTTAGGCAATATGTTATTCACTGAGTGTGGAAATTACTCTAAATACTGAAATAACGCTCAGCTGAATCACTGTGAGCTCCAGCTATACTGGAAATGGCTGTGACCTGTCTATAATTGCTATGTATGTTTGGACAGATTATGCTCCTCATATTCTATTGTCTGTACATTCTGTTTGTTCAAATGGAATGGTTATATTGATAGCAGTAATACTTATGCATTATTTATTTCTTCACATGAAGAGAAACTTCAGAAAATGTTGCAGATGTACTTTTTAATTTGGAGTTAATGAAGTAGGTGACACTCAATTTTAAACCCAACTAGGAGCCTCCAGAAACATCTATACTTAGCTTTGGTTCTAAATTTAGATAATGGGTTATCCTTCAGAAGTCCTGTTTATTGTAGCCTAGGACACATGTAGGAGTGTACTTCATTACAGTTCTCACAGAAAAGTGGGGGAGAGTTCTGTTCCCCCTTTCCCAAATTTGCTTTCTTCCCTCAGTCTCTGGAAAAAACCCATCAATATTAACTGAAACTATCTTTCAAGTCTTATATCGTAACCCAGAAACAACATGAACCCTACATTTCTAATAAAACGATTAATCCAGGCCAACAGGACCTGTCACTGATCCTGAGGGCAGTGTCACATCTGGGAGGTCACCACCATGCTGACAGCCAGGATTTCTGACACTTTGTCACCTCTCCAGCCACTTTCCCTGTTCCCACATTCTCAAACGCCTTTCCAATCTGTTAGTACTGCTGATGGAGATAACTGCAACATCATGTCAATGAACTCATCCAAAGGGAATATAAAACTAAGCAGACATTATAAAAGTTCTCATTGTAGTTGTGTTGTTATAATTAGCTGTTGGTAATACCCAAGTACTTTATCACAGAGTTTAGAGACTTCAGAAAATAATGTATTTTTCTCATTAAGGGGTATTCTATGGGGCTTTTTTTGCATGTAGAAAATCTAATATCTTGAAATTGAAGGAATACTTGTGAGTAGCCACGCATTTGCATGTCATTGCCAAAAGTCCTTCTGAGTTAAAATGGCTTATTGCTATTTATAAATTTAAGAGAAGATGCTCTCTTTTTCAGGGACTACTAAAAACTGAGATGTATTTAAAAAGCACACGGTCTAGGGAGCTAAACCTGTGTTCCATAACATATTTAGATTCTCCAAAGTCAATGTTGGACAAAGACTTCAGTTTCAAGCTAGCATCAAACGTTTTTGGACTTCACCACAAGATGTTGCTTGAATGCTTCATAAACTGAGGTGTTGTATAAACCAAACCTTTAAAACGATCATGTGAGCAGATGTACGACTAGTGTAAACATGCATACATCCACAAAGTCATGAGACTCTTGTGGCTCCAAAAGTTGTATTCTTCCACTTCATTGAGACGGCTTTAGCTTAGCACAGTGTCAGTCTAACCAGTCTCCTGGCAGCATTTAAGTGAAGATTTTCTATGGCAAGCAATATAGAAAAGCATCTGAAACATTTTTCTTAGATTTACTACTATCAGCTTCCAAAATTATTTAGTTAGAGAAGATTTACACATTGATAATCAGCATGGTGTTTTCTTATTTATCTCAGGATTTATTTTCTTGTAGGTCAGAAAACCTATAGGTGCAGTAGCTGAATTACAACCCAAAGGTTATCCCTGGTTTTAGGCCGCAGGAACTAGATAAAGGCCAGAGTAGGACCACAGGGTATGTACTGACTTGGTAGCATCCAGTAGCTAATAACTACTTCCTTAGTAGTGATATTGTGACCAGCAGTGACATAATTAGTGAGACCAATCTTAATTTCTCAGTGTGTTTTTCACTTTGAAAAAACAGTCTGATGCATTTTTAAAACAGTTTAATAATACCCAAACCACCACAGACAATTTTTCACACAAATATTTTAGAGGACATATAAAGAAAATATTTTATTTTTTTTATAATACAGAAAATTCTTTTCCCACTGCTATTTTCTAGATCTAATAATCAAAATGATCAGTAGTAGATGTTACTCGCAGCACCAGTATAAAACCTTCAAGTTTTTACAAAAGTGTGTTCACAAAATTGTACCTAATTAATTTATTCTAGTCAAACTGAAATATGCTGAAACTTCATAGAATCATAGAATTTTAAGGCTTTGAAGGGACCTTAAAGATCCTCTAGTCCCAACACTCCTGCCTTGGGCAGGAACAGCTCCCACTAGACCTGGTTGCTCAAGGCCTTATCCCACCTGGCCTTGAACACTTCCAGGGATGGGACATCCACAACCTCCCGTCTTAGTTATCTTGTCTTCTAAACCACACAGAGGGAAAAAAAACCCCAACTGGTACTTTCTGTACCCTGAGTCTGTTATCTCAAAACACGAACCTGAAGCCTTGCCTGCTAATGTTTAATATTGTCACATCCAACACCTACTCAGAACTTTTAATTTCAAGAAGATTGGTGTAATTAAAATATTGTGAACAGAGGTTGTTCCCACCAGTTGCAAGCTCTTTGTTTGATAAGGGTTCTTATCATTATTACTTGGCACCTACTAGACTATCAGATATAAAATCTACACGATTTTTAACACCCAATTAAACACTGTTTAATTAGATGGTATTAGTCATAGTGGTCCTTGCTAAAAATAAAAAAGAAGCGAGGGATTTATGATAATAGCATTCCAATTAAGCCTCAACCACTGCTATTCCCTATCACTCACTGGACTCCCTGGGAGACACCCCAATAAAGCAGCTAGTCTAATTAAGTGGAATATGGTATATATTGTCTTATATGGTAATGAGGAGATTAAATATTGTCTCTCTGCATACTGGCTCTTTTGATGCACAGCGATTCACTGAGGGCATGGCAGGACCTGACAGTCTTCCCATCTCATTGTAATGAGAAGTGGTGGAGGTGTTTTCCTACCACCTGCTTTCTGACATTGTCTTCTAATAATACTCATAACCTCACAAGGCATGAATGACATGAAACCAAACAGATTTGCCCAAATTTAGACAAAGTATAAAAAAAACCATCGGAAAAGACAATGAAAATTAGGACTATCCAAAAATGGAAGATGTGCAGGGAATGATAAGCAGCCATGAAACCATAGACCAAAATTTGCTTTCAAACAACCAGAGAGTCTTCTATGAAAGAAAAAACCCTTGAAGAAACACCAGAAATTTTCATCAGGATCTGTCATGAAAAGACAAGGGGGAGTGGCTTCACACTGACAGAGGAATGTTTAAGCTCAAAAAGGGAAGACGTTTTTACTTCCAAGAGCTTTATAAAATGTCCTTGGCTCTTTCTCTTAGAATATATTAAAAATTGTTAGGAATCTAATATTAAACAAATATATGTATTTACTACAATGTCTCACACCATTATATATTTTATTAAGAGAGGAATTTGCAGCAAGCTTAAAAATAAGAGGTATTTTCCAATTATATGCATTCAGAAACAGCTCTAATTCAATCTCCAGTTTCATGTCCAACCCAAAACAAAAAAATAAAGTAGCTAAATTTAACTTTGAATATCAATAGGATATTCAGGCAACTTAAAATTTTAGAACTTGTAAGCAAGTTCCAGAGTTTCATATACAGAAATGTGCCGATGTTAATATTTGCTTTCTGCACACTGACTTTAAAACTTCATCTTTAGCTTGCAAACTAGGGTTTCATTTTTACATTTTGCCAGCTACTTGCCAAAGTACTGAGATGAATTATCTATTTTGCACTATCTACTCTTCTGCAGGTCTACCAGTGCAAACCTCTTCTAGAACTTTAAAAAGAAGAACATTTAAATCTTGTCAATTCCAGGATTAAACCCCAGGTTATAATTATCCAAAATATAACAACATGGCAGGCATTTAGAAGGAGTCAATTTTTCCATGAAGGACTCACCATAATCTCTCTATGTAATAACATGGTGCTTAAAATCGTAGCAGTGACACTGAAGTGCAGAAAAGGTCCTTGCAGTAGCCACTATATCAAGAGTGAAAAATGCTGTGGGTGCAGTGAAGAACAGCAGACTGCCTAGGTAAGATAACTTCTCACAATACCTGATGCAAGGGGTTTCTGCTTGACCAGGAATCACTTTGGGAGTTTTCTGAAACAGCAAAAGCTCGAGTGAATACATCCAGCTGCAAACAGGGCAGGCACATATTACACTGGTTTCTATTCACTGAATTTAATTTTGGGGTTTTTTCAGGTCATCCAAAGAACACAAGTGACAATCTCAATTACACTTATTCAAGAGAGTCTGTAGACAATGTGATGAAAACCGTAGCCAAGGAAGCAGTGTTTAGATCTGGATTTGAACTGAATCCAAAACATGCTATAAATTCAGAATAGGAACATATGAATTCCTGTGAAGGCACCCGATTTTTGAGTGTTTTTTTATGAAAAAGTGTCAATATTTCTGATAGCAACATTTCCACATTTTCAGAATAGCTGTTCTTACACACTTCTGTGGCATAAAAACTGCCCAAAACCTCATGTCAAAAAATTAAACTGCTATAGGTCAAATTTTCTCACATTAAGCTCTCTGAAGATTTTACGTTTTACTAAGGAAGAATGATTATCTTGTATTTTAAAAAAGCATCTTAAATTAGTGCTTGAAAGAACAGAAAATAAAATGAAGATCTAATTTTATAGATCTAAAATCCAAAACCATTGCAGAACTACTCAAGGTGAAACTGACCGAGAACAGTATTAGTTTCTGACTACATTTGTTGTCACCAAAGTAATTTTCCTACTTCAATTACTGATAAACTTTTGAGGTGTTAAGATGAGTTTACGAGCTACAACTGATCAATCCATAGCAGTATCTCTACAGCACTTGTTATTTAAATTGTTTTAACAGGCAAATGTATTTATGTGTACAGCTGGGAACTTTGATTCTAACAAAATTGCTACTTCTCGGATATGGAAATAAGAAAGTGAAATTAATATGCTTGTACTTTATGGTTTTTACCCAAATCTTTTATTCTGAGAAATGAGAAAATACATACTCGAAATGAAAACTTCTATTTGCTTTTTGAAACAATCTATCTGTTTGAGTTGAGCTCTTTATCCATAGGGGTAAGTTTAGTTTGGAAGCGAAGGATATGAGGCAAAAGGATTTTTTTCTTAATAGCAGTTCAGTATTGATTTTTATCATGATCCCATATGAAGTTCAATAAAATATATCCAAGAACAATTTTTTTACACATAGAAATAATTTGCTCTAAGCCTGTGTTCCTCTTAGTAATAATTTCGCACTGTTTGCAAGAAAAAAACAATCAGAGAATGTATCTGCTTTAGTACCTTTCTTTAAAAATGGAAGGGTATCTGTGCCCTTTAAAATTGCACATTCAAGCTGTAAATATGTTTTAAAATCAACTAAGATTAAAATGGACATAAAGTGTGGCTACCGAGGTACCAGTAACATCAATTAAAAAACCCAACAACAAACATTTTGATCATATAGCATTCCTAAAGGGCTAATAGTATATGCCTTTTTTTGATAAGTCCCTATATGCATAATGGCAATTTTATAATTTTCACTTATAGTAATGATGTTCAAACCCTATGATCTGTTGTTATGCAATGGAAATTGAGCTAATGTGTAATCCATTATGTTTTTTAAGAGGTTGATCCACCTGTATTACCACACATCTCATTGCCAAGGTACTACAGATAAAAAATTAGGACTTATTGTGTCAGTATATCAAAAATAACTTCTCCCCAATATTTTAAGGGGAGAGCAAGAGTTAGAGTCCATAGACTGAGAGACCATAATCTTATAATATTTGTAAAACATTTGAATCCCTGCTGAGGGGTCACAGAGTGGGAATACCCTCTGAGGGGTTTCCCTTACATTGTGGGGTGTGTGTCCCTAAACAAGTCATCTGAACCACCCTCCAATCGAGCAGGACGGTTCAGTGAAGTGTCCCCATAATGGGACAGTGACCGACTGGTCGGGCACAAGGGACTCAGCTTTCCCGGGACACTGACAGACAAAATAAGGGCTGGGGAAATCTCCCCGTTTCACAAGCCCCTGCTACTTCATTGCATCTGAGTGCTAGGCTGGCTTTGGGAAATTACCTTCAGCCCATTTATATTCCTGGCAGGTTCTTCAGGCCTGCCTGAATGTGCCCTGTGCTCATTACAAATGGGATTCTGTGATTTCAGGGGTTTTTCTTTACAGTATTACATCTCGCCACAAATCCATATTCCATTGTGAAATTTCTTGCTCTCCCAATTAATTATTTGCAGCTACACCTATCTACATTTTACCCAGCTCAAGGCCAGTTTCTACAAACACAATTTAGGTGTCCAATCCCTCCCATCCTAGATTTCCATTGCTTTTAAACTTCTCAGATGCTGAGTTACCTCTGAGACAGAAAAAGGTTCAATATAGAGTTTCATTCACTACAGCTGCATGCCTCGGGTTTTCTGTTTGGCTTTGTTTATTTGGATTTGATTTGGGGATTTTTTTAATCTATATCATGTTTGCAGAGGGTTTTTATACAAAATCCTCTGATATGGCTGTAGGATGACCTGCACATTAAATCCAGGAATTTGGAGGCTGCAAACACACATACCCGCTCTTGATCAGGGAAATATAACACACATGATGCAGACATTTAATTGCTGCACATGCTCCTGGAATTGTGAGCAGGCAAAAAAACCCAAATCAACAACACAAACTCACAAATCACCAGATGCAATAGGAAAGCACCTGCCAAATGCAAACTTAAAGGAGATTTTGATCTGTTTTACACCTTCACAGAATTTCATTAATTGATAAAAGCATACCTGCCATCCCTTCTGATATAATGTAATACAATAATAAAATAATACAACAAAACAATTACTAAAATGTCCTGTACAATGAATGTTTTGCTATAGAAAGTACAGTTAGTAAAAGAAGCATATGATGATCTAATGGATAAATATGTAAAAAATAAGTCCTTGTGCAGAAAGCACAACTTAAACTCATCTTACTTTTCATGGCACAAGTAAGTTTCTGATCCTTTTAAAAAAAAAAAAAAATTATATTTTCCTTCCTTACAATAAATTAAGCAAATTTTTATGCCTTATAAACAATATTTTAAAAATATCACTCTAGTTTTGAAATGTGGAATTATTATCAGGATTATTATTATTATCAGGATTAGGGAAAGTCAGAGATTCTAGATACTGAAAGATCAATATGTAAGTTCAAAAGTCTTATTGTGTAGGGTGGTCTGTTGGATTTCAGTCTTTGACTGGTTGTTTTAATTTTTTTGGGGGGGCTGGAGATTTTTCTTCCCCTAATGACCCCCGTAGATTTAAATTTTGGAGGAGGTTTACTATAATATTGCCTGTAATTATACTGTTATCTGGTAGTTTTAAAGGAATCCGAAGCCTTGTCTAAATAAACTTTCTTTTTCTTTTTTTTTTTTAGGTTCTTTATCACACCTCCTCAGGGATGATAAAGTAATTAAAGTAGTTACTCCCCAAGGCTTTTCACCCCCACAGTTTTTTTCCTCGAAGAAACCATGCTGAATATGGATTAACACCAGAAGCAGAATAATTACCATAAAAAAGTAGTTTGTAAAATCATGACGAATATCACATGCAGTGAGATATTTAAATAGGTTTAACTCAAAAAAGCCCTCCTAGAAAAGCAAAGACAATGGCCATCCTATCTTATATGATGTTACTAGGGGAGTTTGGCATGCTTCAGCTAGGAAAGCAGAGGCTGAAGGAGTATGTGATTGCATTCTCCAAATACAAAGCAAAAACCCAAAGTCATCAATGGGAATAAAGAGGTAAAGTTAAGGCACTGCTGGCACAAGAACAAATGTCAGTACAATCACTCTCAATACAAGAGACCAGAAATTGGAGTGAGAATGTCCACTGTGGGAACACGATTCAAACTCAAATTCATCAAGCCATGGTTGAACATTAATCGTTGATTACATGACACAGATGCTTTGACAACAAAGATGACAAACCCCCGACTCAGTCATTCCAAACCTGTACTTCTATGAAGCAGGAGAAAGCAAAACAATGGCAAGGAAAAATAGAAAAAAAAAACATTATTGGAGAAAGCATTACCACTTGGCAGAATAAATCCTTCACTAATGTAGTGTTTTGGATGGTTCTAAAGAAATAAATCCACTTGGAATATTTACTTGAACTCCTAGTGTTCTAAACACACTCCTTCTTGGTATGCTGACTGTCCAACTCCAATCTAGAAACTTTATTCCCCCTTTGACTTAAAAGAGGCCACTGGTGTGAAACTGTAATTTACATGTTAATAGAGGTCTGCTTCAAGCAATGTGTTACCTTGAACAACCAGTCAAGTTAACGACTATATTTCAAAATATTCCAACAAAAATTTAATGAAAAAGATATTAATGCCTTCAGAGGTAAAAAAAAAAGGTGCCATGCAAGTGAAAGCAGAAGAAAAAACCCTCTATATACAGTGTTCTTGTATATTGTTTGTTTTAAGCTCAACAAAACCAGATGGAGAACAGTGGAAGTAAAAGAAGAAAACAGAAGAAAACAGCAGCTAAATATCAGTCTATATAAGCACTTTGTCAGAGGGAATGTTAATCATTATTTCCCCGATTGCCTTTTTAGGAAATACAATTTTAATAGATGCAATAGATAAAACATTTTTAGGTTACTGAGGGATTTTGGTGCTGGTGATTATTCAAGGCTGTTGGTCAAGCTCTGATTATATGCCCCTCTATGGAGGGCTGAGTGACCAATCTGATTGTTATAGCTAAATAAATTCATGATTGGAGTCTTTAATGTTTTCTGAAAAACTTTTCTTGTCTTCAAAAGATATTGCAACATTCAAATTGCTCCATCGAAATAAAAATATTTGTTGCCTTATCAAACTGAAAATCGGTTGCCGTTTCAAAACTGAGCCTGTACCCATTTAGCTGCTGCCCACCTGTAAGTAGCCAAATGTATATTTGCTGAAGCTGATTGGATGTGGACAGCTTTGTGGGTATAACTCTACAACAGTGCTTACAAGGAGCAATTTGACAAAACATCCCACCAGGGAGACACTAGGTCTGTAGTTATTTTCTCTCAGACATGTGATAATAAGGTCAGGAAATCAGAAGTGATGGTTCCTGCAGCCTGGAAAACTGGGCAGATTTCTGACTGTCACGACACCCTCACTCTGTAGATGGCTGTACCTACTGGAATGGACACCAAGGCGTTGGCAGTGGGGGCTGCAGAGTGGCCCCTGTAGGGATGGAGTGCCAGAAACAAATTTTCACAGACTAAACACAGCCCTCCACTCTCCAGCCCCACCCGTGCCATGTGGGGTGTCTGGAGGGATGAAGGAATGCTGGGAAAGATGCAGGAGGAGAAGTTGTTTTGATTTGTCTTTGTTTCTCATTATCCAAAGCTATTTTTAATTAATATTATCCTAGTAGATGTTGTGCCAGTGATGTTATTGGTATGTGATCTCCCCATTTTTATCTCAGTCTACAAGCTTTTCCTTCTTATTTCCTTCCCCATCCTTTGGAGGGGAAGGAGTCAGGATATCTGTGCAGCTCTCAAGCCCCCACAATGACTAACTGTGACTCACAGCACAACTGTGGGTCTGTGCTAGATTGGTGATTCTTTTTACTAATCAACTTTAATTTTCATGGCGTCTTCACATAACTCAGGACCAAAATACAAAACAATTACATTTGATCTTATAAGTGCTGGTCCAGTGAGAAAAAAATCACTACTTTTTTATCGTTTGCTGCACAAAACTGTCATAAGCTGAATTGTTACACAACTTTGTCAATGCTTTAATCACTTTTTATTCATATCAGAACTAGTGGAGGACAATTTTAAATATCTTCCTTTCTCTATCTCAAAATACCACTTCCAAAAATCTCTGTGGATGTTTCAAACGTGGTAAATATCTTGTATACACACACAGAGTAGGAGACATCACACTTGCATTGGATCAGAGAGACTAAAAGTGTCAAGAGCACAGTAATGAATAACTCTACAAACCTGGATCATGAGCTTCTGTTAAGCTCGAACAGATGTGACTCAAAAATAGTCACCATCTAAAGGCAGCCCAGAGACGTATAAATATGTGGTCAGAAGCAGTTGGTAATTAAGTTTTCTTGTTTGGATTTTTGTTTGGTTCACTGGTTTTGAATTTAAATGTTGATTTTTTTTTTTAATTTTTTTTTTTTTATTTTTTTTTTTTTTTTTTTTTAGTTAACTGATTTCAGAAGTATGAGCATCAAGAAGCCATACCCCTTTTGTACGTATTAAATAAACTACATATTCAGAACTAATCTACAGATTTATACTATTGTAAAGTAACTGTTGCAGACTCTCTGTACGTAATTATTATAATCTATTTACCACTGTAATTGTGCCAGTTACCCTTGTTTTGAAGGCTGGCATCTAATACATTGTGGCAGAAAAGGCCTCCTCTCTGTGGAAGTTCTGCTCAGCAAAAAATGAAGACATTCCTCTGTTATCAACACTTTTTTTTTCAAGCATAGATCCAAAACATACCCCCACAGTAGCTACTATGAAGTAAATTAACTCTATCCCAGGAAAAACAAACACATAACACAAACATTTTTGAAAATAAAAGTGCAGATATCTTAACATTTATTCCAGGTGTAAACAAACTGAACATTATAATACATTTATCACATTGGAAAAATAGATGGATTCTTTAGTCTGCATAGTACAGTCTAACACCACTACACCATTCTATGTTGCTTTTTTTTGTGTTTAGAATGTCATCTCTGCTCCAAAAAAAAGGAGAAAAAGGGTTTGGATTCAACCTAGAAACCCTTTCTTTTCCCCCAGGATGGGGGATGCTGTGGGGGGAAGGTGAAAGAATATTTTGATTGGAAGGGATGTACAATGATCACCTATTCCAACTGCTTGATCACTTCAGGGGTGGCCAAAAATTCAAGGGTGTTATGAAAAGGCATTGTCCAAATGTCTCTTGAATACAGACAGGTCTGGGTCACGGACCACCTCTCCAGGCAGTCTGTCCCAGGGTTTGACCTCCCTCTCAGCAGACAAATGCTTCCTCACGTCCAGGCTGATGTTCCCTGGTTTGAACCATTGTTGGCAGAGCTGTTTTATCAGTGCCCAGACAGCTTTCACATTTCAATGTGGGTTGTGCCCAGAAAAGGACTTTTTATACAATACCCCTGATTGTTTCAAGCACAACAGTTATGTAGCCCAGGAGAGAAAATAAAACTCATTACTTCATCCCAAATAGTGTGCAGGGTCTGAAATAAAATAATTCACTTAAATTATTCTGTAATACCAAACACAGTGTATAATTTGATATCCCCATAGAATCAAACTAAAACCTCTGTGACTGCACTTCACCTTCGAGATGGAATTATGAAAACGTTAAAAAGCAGATAAGAGGGATAACTAAAATTTAATCCTTTTAGGCACGAGTAGAACACTGCAGAGCACCCCACTGTTAGTGAGACATCAGTGAGGCACTTATTGAGACAGAGTAAGTAATTGATGTGATTAAGTAGAAGAGTAAGGGAAAGTATTAGAAAGAAGCGGTGTATTCCAGAAATAGAAAGTTGCACTTAAGATAAAAAAAAGAAATAGAATAAAATTCTGGGAGGATAAAAAAAAAAAAAAAAAATTATAGATAAATACTGTTTTCAAATCTACCTGAAAGAAAAATATTGCAGCCTGTACATGTAGTCAGCTGATGACCGTTATAAAATGAGCCTTCAAAGAGGAAACACTACTGAAGAAATGTAGTGATTTTTTAAAATTTGTATTCACTGAGGAGAAAAATCCAGAGATCCATGCTGGAACTGCTAGTGGGAGGGTCAGCAGGTCTGCCTGAAGCTGCAATGAGTATGAATTATGTTTTAAAATGAAGTTTTATTTGAAAGATCTTTAACATTGTACTTAGCACCACTTTTGTGTTAAATGACGAAAGTTGCACCACAAAAAAAAAGGGAATAGGAACAAAGGTTCTAGGTACTATCCAGGAAACTCAAGGTAAACAAACCAAGTGTATATGAAAAAGAAAAACTTACGAAAGAAAATCTTGAAAAAAAAGAAGCTGGGTTTTGGGAAAAAAACTGCTTAGAAGCCTCTTGAATTTCTTTACAAGGTTAAAAACTTAGTAGACTTACTTTTCAAGAGGTTTTCCCTAAAAAAATGTAAAAGCTTTAAAGAAACCAAGTAATCATGGGCTGACAGAAATGTTGTGATATGGCTAAACAGTTGCTTTAAATAAAATGGGGAAACTGATAATAGTAAATACTCATTTATCAAAATAAAGAAAACATGTAGAAGGCTTAGTAAAAAGGAAAGATTTCTTATTATATCAAGTTACTGATAACGAGGAAGACAGCAGAAAGAAATAAACTCCAAAAGGAAATTTTAATCCTAAATAATAATAAAATTTGTCATAGACATACACATAAGTGAAAGGTGCATAAATAATAGTTCCTAAGATATGTACTTCATGAAAGATGTCACAGCATCTTGGGGCTGTGATAGTTCTATGAAAACTTGATCTAAAAACTCAATAGCTGACAAAACTAAATCAACTGCTGGAAGCTACTAAGAAACAATAAAGACATGTCTGAAAACAACATTAAACTGCCACATAAGTCCATGGTTCGCTTTTCTGTGAAGCACTGACTTCCCTGACTTAAGATGGATTAATAAATTGGGGAAAAAATTAATTGTTTAGGAATGCCTAATCAGAAAACTACGCTTAGTATGGTATGAGAGATCTATAAAATTCAGGAGCACGGATTATTTGTCACGTCCTCCAACATAGGCACTAGGAGCCTACTAGTGAAAGGGTGAGAGTAGGGGGAACAAGGCTGAAAACAGCAAGATAAGACAGCTTTTCACACAGAAAGAGACCTGTGTAAACCCCTGCTGAGGGTAGTGTAGATCCCAACAGTTCACACAGATTTGATGGAAGACTGGACAACCATTGAAAGTTTTTAAGCAGAAAAAGCACAGCAGGTTCAAGAAACGTCCAAAGCTAAAACAGTGCCAGCAGACCTTGCTGGGTGAAGGATCATTTCTCAGTATTGATCTATTTTCTCTCTTCCTTACACACCTGCATGAAGCTGCTGCAGAAGGCAGGTCTCTGTATGCCACAGACCTTTCCTTGTCCTGAGCCAGGGCTGTTGTTCCCAAGAGTGACTGTGAAGGAGTTGGGCTTCCACAACCACTTGTACTAACCAGGGCAGGGATGGCCTCCCCATACTTCTTGTTGCACTTTTGCAGCATGAGGTTAAATCGCTCAAACAGGATTTGATTAAGGTAATTATTAAATTACACAGGTAAGGATAAAGAGGATGAGAGCAAGGAAGGTGTTCTTGCACTCTCACCTCAGCCTCACAGAAGCCCCATGATTCTTTAACAATTTCACAGTTACTGCTGGGAAGGAAAGGGAAAACGATAATAATCCTTAGTGTTTGTTAAATATAGTCCTGGTATTGCCTTACGTTAGCAACTGTTTTATATGCGTTGTCACCTCAGGGACCAATTAGACAAAAATCTCTAGAGCAAAATCCCAGTGCAACTTTTCCTCTTGATATGACATTCCCAGAATTTCAACACGGACCAGATGTACTTGGTGCTTTTGAAGCACTATAGAAAAATAAGGAAATGTATTAAATAATGTATTATAGACAGAACTTCTGAGTGTCCTCTGTGCTAGAAGGCAGGAAAGAGCCAAGTAAAAAAGAAAAAAGACAATGCCACAATACTTTGTCCTCACCTTTATACATTTGCTGTGGGAACTCTTATTTTCCCTTGCAACTGTTCTTCTGCATGAAGGTCCTTCTGCCACATGTTAGCCCAAGCATTAGGAAAATTTCAATTTTTTCCTAAACATTTCACTTGACACAACCTTAATACATTAATTAGAATGTTTTTGAAAAGGGAAAATTTTGGACTGAATGATTAACATATTAGACCGAAACTCCTATATAGTTTTAGTTTAGTTTAAACTTAATTTAAAAAGGAAACAATGAGAAAAAAATCTTCTGGACAGATTATATTGCATATACTGATGTAGACTGCACATTCCTAAAGAAAATAAAATACACTCAAATAGCTTTTGGGGAATTATAATGAATAATTTTTTCTAATTTTTTCTTCATATCACTAACAAGAAATAATTTATTGATGTCAAGAGAAAATATTTACTGCTCAAAGGCTTTTAGGAAAGGGAATCAGCCAGGTTTACTAGATTAACATGTTAACTTAAATTGTCACATACACATTTCCATGCAAGGCAGCACTCCTTAGCTGCTTTACTGAATACAACTGACATTCTTAAATAGATACACGCAGATCCTGATTGCAGATATAAACTCCATTCATGCTATGGCTGCCACTGCTGGAGCAATTTGTACAGTTTATTTTCAGCCATTTCTTCCCCAAGAGCTCCTCAACATAGAAGCAAACTTTTAAATGCTTTTGCACTAACATTCTTTGCAACTAACACTGCCTGACAAGAGGACTTTAAATCCTTTCTTCTCTTGTCTCTGGACATCCCTGTGTGCTGAGACCCAGGGTACTCTTCCTTCCTCCAGAATAGCTGTTGGACATCAACTTTCTGAAGGAAATTAACTAATCCAGGAAAGCCAGAACTCAGTAAAGTTTCAATGGGAAAGGGAATTGTCATTGTTTTAGTTACTGTTGAAAGAAACACTTAACAGGAGTTTTTAAAATGCTACCCCTAATGGACTCACACAATTAAATATTTGTTGTGAAACAGAAAAGTTATAATTTCAATATATATTAAACATTAATGCTTTTTTTCATTTTAATGCCTCTTACAATTAATTTAACAGATTTTGTACAAGATTTCAAAACAGCTTAAGATACAGTCTATTTTATTTTTCTCTGCTTTCCCATTAGTGGAGTTATTGATACATACAGCTACTGAATTTATCCTTATTTCTTGCTTTCTTATAAAGAATCTTTGCCAGTATCAACATATTTTGTGCTTTGTCAGCTGTATTTTGCTAAAATGTTGATCACTATGCAATTTTAAAAGACATACACAGAGGATTTCCTCACTTCCATCTTTCTATCCCACTTTTCCTCTCTTCATGATAATAGAAAGTGCTGGGTGGCAGGCAGTGGGCCAAACAAGACCATAAAAGTATATCTCCAGTCCATTAGAACACAATACTACTTGGTCTACTTATCTACGATGCTCATGACTAGTAGAATAGAAAAAAAACCAGCAGCAGCATTTTTTCAAAAAACTATTTTGTTTTGAGCATAATTTTTATTTGCACAATCAGCATCTGAACAATGGAAAAAATAAATAGGTAGAATAACCTGTTACATCCGAAAAGTTATATTGGAATGGCTTTTTTTTTTTTTAATGATTTTATTAAGGTGACTGAAAAAATTAAGTTTTGATCTCTGCCAAAACTAACAGAAAGCAAACATAAGAATTACGGCAATTTTTCTATCATCAAATTTACCCAAAGGATTATATGAATTTCATGCTACTCACATATTCATCTTCAAGAGGTCAGCTATGTTCAGAGATAGTCACAGATTTTAAAGTGTTGAAGTATTTAGTGTAGCTGAGGCTGAATTTCAAGTCGATATTTAAAACTGAAATAGGAAAAAAAACCAAACAAAAAAATGAAAAAGTCATTCAATGTTTTCTTGAACACATTTTGCACAGTCTAAGTTCTAATAGCCTGAGTCTGCTGTAAAAATGGACATTTCCATAGAAACACTAAAGGAATGAAACAACCACGTAAGACCCCCTAGCAGGGGAAGTGTAGCAAGGACGTGTTGGCTGTGGATCTTGATAGACACAGAGTGTTGGCCCTTACTGCCGCCTGCTTTTCTGCAACAGGTTTCTAAACTGTGGGAGTAATGCCTGCTACTTCTGTATGTTAAAATTGCTGTATCTGATGAGAGATTAAAAGGTATTTTAAAGAGAGAACACTGCGTAGTCTTTATCTATTAACCTTTCAAAGAGAAGTGTACCATAGGAAAGATCCACGACCGAAGTCAAAGGGTGAGTACCTCTGCTAAGTGTAAATACAAGAAATTACCCCTGCCTGCTATTTCATCTGGGCATTTTAAATCAGCCAAACACCCAAACTGCTTTTTCTTTTCCCTAATTCTGTTTTCTTTCCATTTTTACTACCACTATTACAGCAGCTTCTCTTGGCACCACTCTACTTTATGTGCAGAGTGGGGTACTATTATACATCCCCTTCCTAGCACTTTAGAATGGGCCTAGGAATACCTTTATTTCATCTGAAGTATGTCACATGAAGACTTTTTCTATTAAATTAAGAAACAGTACAGCTTGCAAGAGAAGTTTAGTTCAGGCTTTTAATCCAATTTGAGTAGACATTGTCTAAAGACAAATAGTTCTGTTGAATTAGATCAAGAAATCAAAAATTTACTGTCATTTTAACTAAAAAAAAACCTCTCTTTTTTTTACTAGTAGAATAGAAAAAAAAAAAAACCAACAAAAAACCCAAAACAAAAATCAAACATTTAAAAATATAGATTACACTGCAACTACTTTCAGTTTATCTGTTCTAACTATCAATGTTTTGTTCTCAATAGGTCAAAACTAGGGAGAAAAAGGTATTTAATAATAACAACAACAACAATAACAATAATAACAATAACTGTGTCTAGTTTTCTAACTCTTGCTCTTGCTTTCTACGCTTTGAGAGTTATATATCCTCTTAGCTACATGGAAGTAAGATAACAAGCAAAAGGATTTCTGGATCCCTTCTGGATTGACGGAAACAGATATTTACCACAACTCCACAACTTTTTCTATTACTTCTTTGTTCTTTGTTTTTCATCTTAACCAGAATTTGAAGCGAACTGGGATGTGATTTTTGCATTCAGTTGTGCTACATAATTTGTTGTCGGGCTTCAGCTTAGGAGAGGCCCTGGGAAAACTTCTGCAGTATGAAGTTATCTTCCATGGCAAATGATGTTAACATTTGGCTTGGATTACATCTGTAAACGTTCTTAGTCACTTTGTATTTGTTTCTCTGAAGGAGTTAAAAACTTAGAATAGGTTGGGAGAAATCACTGACTGAATGTACAGCTGTCCCAGGGCAATAACTTGTGAAGAAAAGCAGCAAATTGGCAAACAGCTTTGTTGTTGTCCTGGTAACATATTTAATCTGCATGATGTGGTAGAATTTGGTTACCATCAAAAGTCAGTCCATTTCCCCTTGAAGACACACCAGGAATTCCTGAGATTTGCAACTTCTCACTAAGCCTGGTATTTATGTTTCTTCTCTCTACAGTGATGGTACCTCATCATTTTCCCAAGGATATCTACTCACCAAAAAAGAAGCAGGCCAGTGCCAAAGTGGACAGTTCCTCTCTGATTGCTGTTTCCAATAAAACTGATGATACACCTTGCACAGCAAGCTACATTTTTTTTTAATGATGGTAATATAAAATGATGCATTAAACAAAAAATTCTGGCCATTATCTCTTTAGATGTAAGTATTGAAGCATCTGTACTGTTAATCTTCTTTATGTGACTATTATGTAAACAGAATCCCATGATAAGGACTTGGCTGAGGAGCTAAACAGCATGTTCAAACCAAAATGATGATTGGAGTGTATTTACTGGCTGCAGATGTAAGGCTTCTAGGTCTTACTGTGTCCTCATTAAACGACACTATGCAAAAAGAGAAGCAGCATGACAAGAAGTGACAAAACATATAGTGAACAGCTGAGAAAGATGACAGAAAGTAAGACATATATGTAGCCTCTTAAACAGAATACAATATTAAATTTTCCAGTGAGAAGAATTAAGGAGAGAAACTAAGAATTGTGGCTGTACAGGCTGTACAGCTGATTAAGCTAATTGTCTGGTATACATATATGTAACTTTTTTAATGCTGCTGTCACTGGAGTTTTGTTGCATGGATAATAGAGGTAAGAACCAATTCCATAGTTAAGCCAAATCCAATTAACTGACCAAGAAACTTCTTTGTGTTTATTGGGAGATGTATGAACTCGTAAATGACTAGTGACCTCATGTGTATTTAGTTCAGAAGATTTGTTATCTAATAGTTATAGAGACATATGAAACAGAGAACAGTACAAAACATTACTTAGGAGGTTGGAGTGGCTGACTTAATGGAAAAAGAGTAATTGAACTAAGCATATATATGTGTTAAAAGTTAAATAACATTCAAAGAAACATTCAGCAAGAAGTCTAAGATGATAATACTGAGAAGGAAGGAAGTCATACAGAAACCCACAAGAATTATTAAGAATAATAAAAAAAAGTAAAAAATCACAAACTTTTAAAAGGAGAATTGAATAAATATCAAAAATGACCAACAGCAACAGTTATTAAACCACAGAATAATTTTTCTCAAGGAACTCACAGAAAAGCCATTCAATTGCTATTAAAGAAAAATGTGGTACATGGTATATGACATGGCAAAATTTGGCACTGGAAAAATTAGACTAGCTTTATTAGGGTAATTTTTCGTCTTTAGCACTGATATAGAACTAATTCTATCTATACTTCTGTCTTTTTCAAAAGCAGGAAGAATACGGAAAATTTAGTTAAATGATATCCGTGCAATGAGATTCAGCTAAGAATTTGAAATAGTTTCAACTATTGCAATACTTTTGGCTTTCCCTCACCTGTTCTAGAGGGTAAAGCACTGTAAAATTTCACCTCTGAGCTTTTTTATTGTTTTATTGGAAGTGGATATTCCTCTACTTTTCTCTGAAGCATTATATGTTACAGCAGCTAGAAATCAAATGCTTTTGTGCAGTAGTGCCATTGAATGCCTTCAGCTGTTTGTTTAGAGGGCTTTGTTCACCTTCTGGAGATAAATGAATTTACCAGTAGGGCAGGTCCAGGAGGGAATTTTCCTTTCATTGAGGATGGATGCAATTGCTCTTTTCTTCTTCTTTGTTTTGTCTCTTTTTCTTACTTGCACTTCTGTATAGTGTACCTTTCCTAACCAACACAGAGGAATTTAAGCTTCCTTTTGGGTCCTGGCAAAGAATAGCTCTTCCCCGATTGTTCCTGCTCTTAGCTAGTGGCACACTGAGGTTGTGTTTTTTGTTGTGTGAGGTGTTATAAATGTGGTACTGAATGGTTTTCTGCTGTGCACAGAGTGACGCTTCTGAGCTCATGCTCCAGCTTCCTTTAGGTCTTCTGGGAAAAGCAGAGGGCCAGAGCCTCGATTGTCTCCTGTTTTCTATTCCTGTCTCCTTAAAATACAGCCAACAAATTGCAGCAGCACTGTAAACTGCCTGTAGTTAACAAAGCTACCCAAGCAGATTGTTTTGGATTTCTGCTCATTCTGACAGTTCATTTCTCCCAGAAGAATGAAATGCCTGGGAAGTGAAAAGTTGTGTACGCAAGGGAGTTAATGGATGTGTACATAACATCCTGGATTGTTTTAGACTTTAGCTTACTTGGAGTTAGCACTGATTTGGTGTACAGCTCTTGAGCTGATGAAACAGTTGCATCTTAATTCTGACATGGGTAAGTATGCAGATATATTTCCTAAAATGCTATTTCTTTTCCCATGACTATGTCCAGAAAAAGAAGATCTGGATACAGAACCGCAAGATTTAAAAGAATAAAGCAGCATATCCAGTGATTTGGCAGAATGCAGATATTAATGAGGTCAACTCAAAATGGGGTCCCACATTAGGGAACAGCTGTAACAAGAGACTTGAACTAATTGTACTGAAATGTGTCCTCAGGGTCACAGCAGTACACTGCCTCTGTATATGGCTCCTGCTATATACATAAATATATATCTATATCTATATCTATCTCTATCTATACGTATATATATCTACACACATGCATATATATCTCCTGAGAAGTAGATGCTTGCTAAAACAGTACAAACTCTTAAAAATACTTGTATCAGCAGCTCACAATAAAGAAAAAAATGACAGAACACTAAGTAAGGACCACTGTGATAAAAGTTTAGGACCAAGAATCAGAGCAAAGAGAACTGGTTTATGTTGATTTATTTTTGCCTCCTAGGGTGGTTAGATTTAATCCTGTAACCTGCATACTCAACTAACAATTTTTTAACATTGGAAATATTCAAAATTTAGCATTTAAATTACATGTGGGAGATCAACGTTGGAATCTGCCACATTAGTCAGAAATATAGCGCCTTGAATGGAGGGTGGGAGGTCTTGCATCCCAGATGGGTTGGAGATTCTAGTGTCTGATCGATTCGTTTTTTTGGTAGTATAACAGGCTACAATCAAGACAAAAGCAACAAACCTTTTCAGGGTCAGGGAAACTGCTGTGCTTATTAGTTTTAACACTTCATGGATACACTACCGGAGAATAAATTTCACTTCACATTGGATTTCTTTTTTCATGTATCACAGCTCCTTCCTCCACTCATATTTTACCTTACATTTTTCATGTAATTATAGGAAGATAACTTGATGTACCATTCTTTGACATATCTCACTGAGCTATGCACATTAAAAACCTCTGCAACTTAGTGGAGAGCAAAGAAGAAAACAGAGAGTAAATCACGTGCTAAAGTCTTTTGTCATGTATTGAAATAAAATGAATTTGAGTTATGTGTAATACTTGAGCATATGTCATTAGTTTATTTGGCTGCAGATCTCCTTTGTGCATGTTTTTCATACAGAACATTTTGTCACGTACATATTTGTTCTTTGAAGAGGAAGAGTTCTTTTTATTTGAAAATTCTTACCAACATATATTTTCTCCTCCTCCTCACATCTGTTATGGAAAGAAAGAAAACAAAAGCTCATCTTTTTGGAAAACAAGTGTGAAATGTAGAAAAAAATCCTATCAGTAAAGTACAAAGAAGACATTATGAAATTATGCTAATGACCTGTGAGATGTTATCCTCAGTGGCATTTAGGTTACCAGAGGTTCCATTTCAGCAAAGGATGTGGGATCAGTGTAGGGTGTGCTGGGAATTGGGATTTGGGCAAGGCTAGGTCTGTAAAGGTGGGAAGGGCTGAAGCACGTGCTTTGGAAATGAAGTCACACAGGGAGAGGAAGGAAGCTTGTCTCCTTTCATGCATGTCCATGTATCTGCACGCTGGACTTGTTCTGGAGTGAAGCACTGCTGCCACATCACCGCTGAGCTCACACAAGGTGGTGCTGATGTCAGATTCTGCACCTGGGATGGGGCAGTGCTGGCTGTGTGTACAGACTGGGGAATGAGATGCTGGAAAGATGGGCAGAGCATCAGGCACAGCATCGCCAGCCGGGCAAGGGAGGGGATTGTCCCTCTCTGCTCTGCACTGGGGCAGCCTCACCTCGAGTGCTGGGGGGAGTTTTGGGCACCACGACATTAAAAAAAAAAAAGATACTAAACTATTAGAGAGCGTCCAAAGGAGGGCAACGATGATGGTGAAGAGCCTTGAGGGGAAGCCGTGTGAGGAGCAGCTGAGGGCACTTGGTCTGTTCAGCCTGGAGGAGACTGAGAGGAGACCTCGTTGCAGTTACAATGAGGGGAAGAGGAGGGGCATGCACTGTTCTCTTCTCTGGGGTGACCAGTGACAGGACCCAAGGGAATGGCCTGAGGTTGCTCCAGGAGAGGTTTAGGTTGGATATTAGGAAAAGGTTCTTCCCCCAGAGGGTGGCTGGGCACTGGAACAAGCTCACAGAGAAGTGGTCACAGCACCAAGCCTGACACAGTCCATGAAGCTCTCGGGCACTTGATGTGACTCTTGGGAATGGTGAGTTGCAGGGCCAGGAGTTGGAGTTGACGATCCCCATGGATCCCTTCTAACTCAGGATATTCTGTGATTCTGTGATTCTGTGAAATGAATGCAGCAGCTCTTGCCTGCAGCTGAAATGGGTACTGGGTATTGAAGGTGGGGTTTTAAGGATGTACAAGGAGGAGCAGAAGGTGCTTTATCCCACCTTCAGCTCTACTGCACACCAAGCCCATGTACTGAAGCTCCAGGGTGTTTGCCTTGTCATTTTAGAAGTGCCTGTGGAGGATTTCTGTGCCATTTTCACAGGGGAAGTGAAGTGTGACCCTCTAACTCCTTGTTCCCAGGGCTCACATTCAAAAATGATCTGACATTGTTTCTTTCCCCTGCACATCATTGTCAAAGGGTAGATGTGTATCACATTTGTGATGCATCACTCAGACTCGTGATAAAATGTCACGTTATTTCCTTCTTCTAGAAACTTTGTGTAACTGACCCTTATTGCACTCTGCTTAAACAGAGTTATGGAACACAGCAAAATGACTGTCTTTTGGCAGAAACATTATTTTGTCTTAGATTCTGCTTCTGATTTATGTACAGCAACAGACTCAAAACAATTAACAGAAATCAGTGTTCAGTGACCAGCTCAATCAAAATATTTGAAAAAATACTTCACTTTTCTGGTGGTTTTTGACATTTTCTTTTATAGATATTTATCCATCCTTCTTCCTACGTTTATTTCTTAGCTCGTAATACACCAGCTTAGTAAAAGAGTTCTGCTTTGAATTTATTTCCACCATTATGAGCAATTACCTTTTCTTTTAACTTTAGCTCTTTCGCATGTGAAAGAAAGTTGACACATCAATAAACTATGTAACTGAATTCTGACATTTTCATTCTGCAGAGCTATGAAAAGAGGTTTTTAACATTGCTTTTCCTGATCAAATACTTAAGCCAAAATTTCATAGACAAGTAATCACTCTGGAAATCACAGAGGTTTTGAAGAATTAGGCAATTTAAAATTGATTTGCAAAACAAAGCTTGAAAGATACATTTAAAAAAAAAAAAGAATAAAAAAGTCAAATTCTTTACATTTGTAGAAAGAGGAGTACATCTTGGATTAAAAAAAAAGTGGTTTGTTATACAGTATTTCTCTCTAGGATTCAGATGTAAGGACCTGTGTCCAGAGACATAGTAATCTTAACCTTGTAGTCCAAGTCAATAGAAAAGATCTTGAATTTGAATCTCCAGGTCTGCTCAGGGGTGTAAAACAAATTCTATTATCTGTTCTAAATACAAACCAATGCAGACACTAGTTTGAGGAGTGTAAGTTTTGTATTTGCACCCTCCCCTGTGTGATGAGGTTGTTCCAGGTGCAAGCAGGTACTGCCTTCCTCCTTCAGCCTTTTTCCTTTGTCTTCTACTGGTTTATCAAATTTCTCCTGCATTATTCATTTTCCTCAGTCTTGTCCCCATGACCTGACACAATATCATTTTATTAAAGATTTTCTTCTTGCACCTTTTTTTTCTTTTTAATTCTTAATCTTACCTCCCCTCTTCTTTTCAAACACTTTCCCTTCTGCTTCTTTTTTCATTTGTGTGTACATTTCTGAGTTTATTAATTTTCTCATATCCTCTTGCACAGCTGACTATAGATCCCAGCTTTCAGCAAGTTAGATTGTTGAGTTATTATGATTGCATTCTGGCAGGCAGTGCATCAGGTCACACAAAAATAATTAGAGATTTCCATTTATGCAACAACATGCCAAGAAGTCTCTAGGCATTATCAAAGATAAATTGAAGTACAGTTTAAGATGAAAAGAAAAGAAAGCTAATTAATTTCCAAAATAGTCAAGAAATTGAAAATATTTGAAAACAGTAATAAGAAAGAACAAAAATTTTAATTTTTTTAAAACTTGAACTTGGGCACTTGGTCTACTAATGCTACAGAACTGCCTATTAAAATTTTTTCATTAATTGCAATAATAAATGTAGCTGTTGTTCATGTACATTTGTTAAATCAATTATGTCTAAATAAATTTCAGGTTGTTTTTCAACTTATGACATCTTTGCACACATAAATGGTGGTAGTGTCTCTTCTACTTCTCTCTTGGCATATTTATTTTTCAGGGAAAAAGTCTCATTTGATTTTCATATACTTATCTATATAGAGAGTAGTTAAGGGATTTTTTTTTTTGTCTGTGTAATTTTCTTTATTTGTTTGGATTTTTTTTAAAAAAGCATAATTTGAAAAGTCACTGCCCTCCGCCACCCCAGCTCTATTACCATTTTCCCCTCTCCTCACTGATCTTTTCTCTTCTATTTCTAAACCATTTCATGGCCCTTCCTATGTAATTCCTATTTGCTCTTCCATTTTGCCACTCTGCTACATCCTCAGTTCAGTGGGGATTTTTACATTTCCCTTGAACCATAACCCTCAAGAACAGATGGACAGGGAAAAACCATTGAATAATGAAACTAGACTTGCTTAGGCTGATTACTCTGTACTCTGTCTGGCCTTAGTTTTTAAAGTGGAGGATTCCCTCAAAGTCTTATTCTGGAAAACAAACTCGATATAAAAGGTCATCCTGAAATGATTGCAGGATCAAGAGTCCTAGAAAATGTGGGCTGAGAAAAATACCTGGCTGAATTCCTTCTCCAAATTTCAATTTTTAAAAGAGAATATAAAAATATTTGTTGTTCCTTTGATAAAGTTTCAGAGATACCCTCTTTCTGTCACTTAAGTTTACATTTAATTTTTTTTTTTTTTAAATCTGGTAAATTGGAACACTAACTGTAAGTTGCTATGAAATACAACTGAAACAAGAACTTTTCTGACCTATCAGAAAATGTATCAGTAAAATAATGTAATGAAAAGCAAGTTAAAGAAGCAAGACTACAGTTTCCCTGTAGCCATTCTGTTGTATAGCTGTGCTTATTCTATTCCAGTGGAACTCAAGCTGTAATAAATCATGGCATCTCCCAATGACAGTTTCAAATGAACATGTTTATTGGGACAGACAAGTACATCACTAAGAGTGTTATTTACTTCAGGTGCTGACATACAGTACCAGCTGTTGGATTCAAACACTGACTCAGTCACTGCAACTGAAAACTATGGGAACTTTTCAAATCATACACCAATATGAGGAAAACAGGAGCATCATGGCATAACATAAGTAATGCTGATTTTTTTTTCCAACAGCACAAAAGCTATGAAGTTTGAGAGAAAATTCCCGAACAAAACTGGGCAAAAATTCCAGTCTAACAACAAAAATGTAACACATTCAGATTAAATACTGTAATTATGATTTTTAAGAAAGTTTAAAGAAAGTGTTACTTTGAAAAATCAGTGACTGAACTCTAGAGGCTTGCTAAATTTCATTGATTTCTTCATATATATAACAAAATCACCTCTGATCTCTATTTTTAACCTTTGGGTGGTATGGGTTTTTGTGCAAGTAGTGCAGAATGGAAACACATCCAGCACTGCTGTGAGCTCTTCTTCTACCAGGGAAGATGGGGATCCAGCTCATCTAGGGATCTCGGGAATCAGCCTAAAACAAAGGGAGTTTTTGTTGCCAGTAGGATAAAAATATCCAACAAAACAAAACCCCAACCCTGACCATCACAACCTATAATAAATTAAAGAACAAAAAAAAACCCCGCAAACCAAAAAATTCATACCAGAGCATACAGAGGTAATGTGAACACAATATGAAACGTACTTTGAGGTGGAATACTTCAGGAAGGCAGGATACTCATTTATGTTGTGGGGGGTCCAGTGTCGAGAATATTTGGGATTTTATCAAATAGGGATATTTAGCATCTTAAAAAAAAAAAAAAAAAAAAAAAAAAAGAGGATAAAAAAAAAAAAAAAAAGTATA
>VWZT01004993.1:411233-486735 GCA_013397055.1 Pachycephala philippinensis
GGACTGTTCAGTAGTCTCACTCATGTCCCTTGTCCTTCAAGCTTAAGAACTGTTGTGTTGTGCTGAGACCAAATGAAAACCAATGACCAGAACAACCAGATGAGAGAGTCCTTATGTCCTCATGATGCGAGGATTTTTGTGGTTATTCCAGCATCAGAAAAAGAAGAATGAGACGGTTAAAAGTCCCCTTCTGAGTGAGTGAATCCTATCTGACAACCAGTTCAGGAAGCATGAAGCCTAACTGGAACCAAATCAAAGATCCTAAAGATATATTGTCCATACTAATGCTGCCTTTTGGCCAGGCTTTATTTCATCTTCACTATAAGCTGCTTTACTAATTACTCTGGCCAGTCATTTATCTTCCTCAAAGGAGACTGACGTGATGGCAGTCATCAACTACTGCAAGTCAAGGAGAGGATTATAAAGAGTTATTATAAAGAGTATAAAGTGTTATTAGATATTCAGCTCCAGCATACAAGATTTGGCAGGGACCTACAAATACTACAAGATTAATCTGCAACTCAATAAGTGGTTGAAACATGAAAACCTTGTTAAAATTTAGGTTTCTTTTTATAGATGACATTCCATGAAGCAACACCTCTGGCAGGACATGAAGTTCCAAGCAAAAAAGCCAAGTCCCAAACCAAAAATCCCTACAGTGTTGCTCTGTTGTGGTGGGTCAACCCTGTCTGACTGTCAGGTGCCCACCAAAATGCTGTCTCATCCATCTCCTCAGCAGGAGAGGGAGAGGAAATATGATGAACCCACCTTGTGGGCTGTGGTAGGGACAGGCTGATGGTTCACCCATTATGACAATCGTTATCATGGACAAAACAGATTCAGCTAGGGAAAATTAATTTAGCATACAGTCCCTCATGATCTTCTGCAGTTCTTCACAGAGTTCTTCAGCATGGGTCCTTTCCACGGAGCCCAGCCCTTCAGGAAGGGTCTGCTCCAGCACGGGTCCTCCATGAGGACACCGGTCCCCCACAAACCCTGCTCCTGCATGGGCTCCTCTCCAGAGGCCGCAGCTCCTGCCAGGAGCCAGCTCCAGAGAAGTTATCCATGGTATTCAGGGCATATCCATGTCCTCCACATATACAAACTCTCGTGTAGTACTTTCTAGTACTCAAAATCAAATATAAAATAATAGCTAACTTACGATATCTTTGGTTTTGACAACAAAAGAGGTGAAAATAATTTGCACGGAATCAATTGTACAACTGTATTTTTTATTCCAGAGCAAAGCACACGCCACAACAGCTGAGTAAGGACAGCAACTTTCACAAATACAGAACCTAATTTGAAGGGAGTGGGTGGGTGAGCAATCTATAAATGTATTTTATATATGTGAGAGTATTATTTATACCTATTAAGTTGTTCTACGGGAGATCTGGCAGATCCTGAAAGTGAGAGCATTAAAAGGACAGCAATCAGACTAGTGTAATTCAAAAGAAAGACAGTTAATTCAATAAACTACCAATCTAATCAGACATGCATCCATGTTAAGGGGAAAAAATTGGGAAAAATTGCCAACTAACAAAAATGCCGTTGCCAAAGGGTGTGTATGATGGAGTGACAGAAGAATGAACATGAAAATAATCAAAAGGCTAGCTATAAAATAAGAAACAAGTTTTTTAAACATAATAGAAAATGAAATCAAAAGGAAGCAAAAGTCTTTTATTCAATAGGAAAGGAGAACAAAAAGGAGATTATGCACAACAGACTAAATTCAATACTTTCTTTGATTTTTTTATTATAAAAGAAAGAAAGAAAAAGGTAGTTTTGACCAGATACTTCACAAAATGAGTTTTATCACAAGGATAAGTATGTCAGGAAGAATTTGAAAAAAGTAGGATGAAGAATATATAGATAAATGAATTGAATATAAATTTATCTTTAAATGTTTTTTAAAAAAATAGCCAAAGAGATTTATAGAACTTCAGTGGTTTTCTTCAAGAGATCATAGAAGACAGAGACTTGAAAAAAGGAAAAACTGTGAAATTCTGTAGCAGCTATTAAGAAGTGAGTGGGAAAGAATGCAAAAGAATTACAGGTCATGGTGCCTACCTTTAGGAATTAGGACACAAATAATTATCAATCTATTCATGTTGAAAGAGAATAAAATGAAAAAGGCAGACAGTGTAGTTTTGTTGAAGTTCAGATAGTGCCAAAGCAATCTTATTTTCTCCAAGATGGAACATGTACCAGGTCAAAACGGAATATGCAACTGATTTAAATAAGATTTTTCCTACTGCCCTGAGGGACAGTCTCAAAAGAAAACCAAGGAACCAGAATCCAAATAAAAACACAGATGAGCACTCATTGTTTTCTAAACTACAGGTGAAGTACTTAATAGTGATTCCTTCATTGCGAGAGGGCATTTCATCAATAACACACCTGGAACAAAAGGAGAACACGGCAATAGGTGTCAGTGGCATAAAATGTAATCTCATTGGGAAAAAAACTCATGGTGGAATAGCAAAAAGTCTTAATGGGGGAAAATTAGCCTGAATGGTTAAAGAAGAATTCATATGAAAAGGCAGACTAGAAAAGACGAAAGGAAAAATTACTCCAGATATACGGATAGTGCACACTCTACACAGATAATGGAAGAGGTCATAGATGCAAACATTGTGCTGTGAAGTTGACTAAATCTGTCAGTTTGATGCCTAATCCGATAAATCGTGAAGACTGTGGCTTTCAGATGTTTACTCTCTATATATCTAATTGCTTAAATTTGGTGAGGGGACACTGTAGCACAAGCTTCATATGCAGCCTGATAACAGAGCTGCTGCTATCATTAAATATTCTGTTCTTCATCTCTGCAATCAATTTCTTACATCTCTCTCGGTTTCATCTGGAAGCAGACTGCTTAAAAGTAAAGTGATATAAAGTGTTTCCCAGCAACTACTTCATCACTTCCAGTGACCTTCAAATTACATTTAACATTTGTCTTGGACAAAACTATAAGGCTGCTCAGTGTTGTGGACAGGAAGATTCATCTGGTACTGTTAACCTGATCAATAGTGAAATAAAAAGTCAACTGAGCTTACATTTTTACAACCCCAGGAGAAAGTTAAAAAACACATTAGTTGGTTTAACAAAATCATAGCAGACAGAGAATCAGTATCCAAGGTTATAAATGATGGTAGCTCTGTAAGCCCTGTATATCATATATAGTCATAAGCTACTCTCACTGAATTAGTTTAAGGACAATCTCACTTTTGTTTCTTTTACTTCAATCTTTCCTGTGCTTTGTCCCCCAGAAAGAAAACACAAAAAAAAAAAANTTGAAAGCACACAAATTATACTGAATTTCAGATAAAGAAAAGGTGCCAAGTGGTGGGGAGATTGATTTCATGAGCTTTAATTATCCAAACTACATGTCCATTAGTAAGTTGTTTGGTGCAACAGAAGTAGATCAGTAGACTGAAACAGATGGTGCTGAAGCTACTGAGCTTAATTTCACTTTTTCTTTATGCATTTTTCAGAAAAGAAAAGAAAAAGTCTTTGCACTGGGACTGCTTTGCCCATGGTCAGCTATGGGTGTTCTGAGCACAAGAGACGAATAATATTCTTTCAGGACACAAGGACTTCTTTGTCATCTATGCTCTTTTTGACCTCCTCTAACTATTAGTACGTGGCTTTCCCTGCTGCCTCCATTGACCCTCCAAAAATCTCATAGACCCAAACTTGAGCAGGCTGCTGGAGAGAATATAGTGGACGAGTGTTGCAGTGTGAAGTTCGGAAGAAATGTTGCAAGGAATATGCTGGCAACGGAAGGTGTTATTTACTGCTTCACTGGACAGCAGAAGATAAATGGGAAAAGAGACTGTAAGTGATTGCTGCTGCTTAGTGGGGGCAGCCTTCATAAGGGTTGGGGAAGCAACAGGAAGAGCTGGCTGCGTAGTTTCTAGTGACAAGGGGCTGCTTTATGCCTAAGAAATCCTTCTCTTTTCCTTCAAATGATATTTTAAGTTCTGTCACATCCACCCAACTTACCTGACAGCTCCCTGACAGCTTTTCACAGCAATTAGCAAACAGTCCTGTGCCAAAGTATTTAAAGCCATTGAGGCAATGACAACACCCAGCCATGAGCCACCAGCACCCGAAGACTGTACTCCTTTTCCAGACAGTCAACAGAACCAGACCTCTTCGGGGTCAGAAGCCACCTCTGTCCTTCTCCTGGAGTAACCTGGAAGTCACTGTGGGCCTGCTGCCACAGAAGGCAAAGGAGACATGTCTTTGCAGCTTTTCTCCCTTGCACAGACTGAAGGCAGACTGACCACAGCCCTCAGGATTAGGATGGGGCATCCAGACCCTACAGCACAGGGTTCCTGCTCCATCTGTTAGCTCCCAAAACTCAGGGGAAACATGGAGCAGTGAGTCAGGCAGAGGAGGAACATCCGAATGAGAGGAACATCTGCAGCTAAAGAGGAATGGGTTCCAATAGCAAAAGGTTGTTTCCTAAGAAGGCAAATCTGATCCATTACCTGCACAAATGTCAGCTGTTAGGACTTAAACGTGAGCTAGACTTTCACAGACTCACATGATGTTAATTACAGAACTTCTAGCAAGATAACCTGGCCTTTTAGGGACTAACATAAATAGTAGCCATCATATTACACCCAAAATTTTGTTACAGACAAAAAAAAACATTTTTAAGACTAAGGATTTTTCATTAACCCAAGTAGTATTTTCACACTCTTATAGTCCAAGTAATTTAATAAAGAAAAATATTTCAGTTTAAACTGCTATATAAAAACTTTTCAGTATCTACCCCTACTGGGTTCAGCTGGGATGAAGTTAATTTTTCTCATAGTAGTCTAGATATTTTGACTATTTATGGGCAGTGCTTGTACAGTGTCAAGACTGTCTTTATCCCAAATCATGAGTTTTCTGTTTTTGCTTTTCTAATTTTCTGCTTCATCCCACTGAGGGGGCAATGAGCAAGGGACAATGTGGGTGCTTACCTGCTAACTGGGGTCAACCCATAGTTACCATTTTGTGTCCTAAGTAAATAATGAATCATAATAATTATATCTATCTAGAGCACAAGACTGTACCCTGTTTCATAAATGTGTTGAAATTAGAGGACTTCAAACAGTTTTGTAATGTTTTGAAGAGCTTTTCAAGAGTGAAGTTAAAGCAGCAAGCAGATGATGCAGTTTTTTCTGAAGACCGTGAAGAAGTTTTTCTGGAGATCATAAAATCATGGAATTGTTTGGGCTGGAATTGACCTTAAAGATCATCTAGTTCCAGCCTCCTGCTGTGGACAGGGACACCACTATGTTTTCTTCTGAAAAAAAGGATGGAGTGCAGTTGACTCTCTTCCACCACAGCCCAACAAACAGGAGAGATGTCACCTGGTATTAATTATGTGCAAGCAGATAACTACTGTCAGTGTCAACCAGGATCATTTTTCTGATAGAAAACAGAGACGATACTACAGTATAGTTAAAGCTGCTCAGAGTAGTTCAAATCAGTCTGAAAGGAATAGGTGCAACTCACAGTGTGAACTTTTCATACCTGCAGGGTGCTATAAAGATGGGGATTTTTGAGACCCTTCTCTCTGTCCTCTAACCTGGTGGCCTGGTGTGTCTGTGGGGACAAATAAAACAGATTTTTCTCTAGATATTTATATGTTAAGCCTTCTTCATTTCATTAATCTGAAATGCTTTTAGGGAAGGCTTTTGAGTTATTTGGAACAATTTGCTAGCCTACAAGTGTTATTTAATCACAAGTAAACTGGATGTTCAAAGCCTGCCTAGTAATTTGAAGTTTTCCATCCTGATTGCCATGTCTAATGCAAAGCACTATTAGCAGTTTCAACAGTACTAAGTTATCATTAAAGCTCTGAGTGGCTGTTGCAATGCTATTTTATTTTTTTATCGTAGAAAACCATGTGAATACCAGTGATAGGACTGTTTTAGCATCACACAGTGACAATCTTAATGTGACATTCTTATAGGAGAGCAGAAATTATGCTGTCCTGGTACGTAACCACAAGTGTGTACAACACGAATTTGTAAATAATCAAAGGAATAAAGATTAACTATTAGTAGTTGCTAAACTGCAGAAGATGCTATTAAAGTAAATAATCTAATTAATCAATCAAACAAACAAACGAACCACAATAAAAATTTAGTAAAAATCCTAATGACTCTACCTACATTTTTCCTGAGTTTTCTCAGTCATAAATTATGTTGACTGGTTCCACACTCATTATAACATGACTTTTGTTCTTTTTGTGAACCCTGGGATGAAAGGGTTTATTATTAGATTCAGACATCTGTGAATTAGTGGTTTTTTTTTTTTTAAGTGCAGAAAAGAAAGGAGATGTTTTGTCTTGTTTTCCCTAAAGAAAATGTTCCTTACAAGCAAAAAAAAAAAAAAATCATAATTGTATTTTCTCTTATATATTGGTGGAAGGGGAAAAAATTCTCAAAGCTTCCTAGGCATTTTTTCCTCAACATTTTGACAAATAAGGAAAGGAATACAGGAGTCTGCATATGCCTTTGGATTTGAATACCTCGATAAGTGTTTGCCATTAAAGCTAGGACAAAAACTTTTGGAGCTGCCTATGAGTTTTATTGAGTTCATTAGCTAAGGGAGGTGATCAAGCATCTTAAGTTATTTCTGCTCATTAAACCAGTAAAAGGATTCTGGATGGTATCATGCCCTTCCAGCCCAGACCACTCTATGATTTTATGGTGCAGCAAACACTTAGTGGAAAAGAAGCTCATTCTTAGCTCTCAGCACAAAACACTTCCTTTTTTTCCATGTGTGCTTAAGTGGATAGCTGAGTTGAAATGTGTAAAGTTTTAGGCTCTTGGCCTCACATTGAACATTGCATAGCACAGCTAGCAGTGAAATTAGAATTCACTTTTTTTTTCTCATCCAACTGACTGTCTCCGTTCTATGGTTTATGTTTGGTTTTGGTGCTCATGGAAAGAAAACCTCCTTTCCTACACTATTTTCATAAATATATATATTGGCCAAGACGGTGCCTTTCTGATTGACCAGAGCAAAGCTGAATATTTTGCACGTTCTCCTGCCATTGTCTGTACAACAAGATGTTGTCATACTTTACTATAAACCTTGCCATCATGAAGCACTTCTTTCAGAAACTCTGCAAAAGCATCCCAGGAGTGATTCAGTGATTTTCATAAGTTACCAAGCATATGTTCAACGAAGGATTCTTCAGCAGAATTTAGTTAAACAGTTTAAGATTGAATATCAGTTTTGATTAGTAAAAAAAAGCTTTGGACAAGTACAGATATTTCATGATGAGTTCACCATCAAATCAGATATCTGAACAAATATACATTTCTTATTATGATCTTAGATATCTATGAACTTTATGCTATGCATATATATGTTGTCAAAATGCATATTTCAGGTTTCATCCTCCATAAAAATGTATTTTAAAAATCCCAAGTGAGACTTCCTTGGCCTTCAATGCTTACAACTTCAGTCACTTACATAATGTCCTAAATATGCTCTGGGTAATGTAATTTGAGTTTTAGTTTAAAAAACAATATTGTATTTCATACCATATTTTCACATTTAATTTTATAGTTGGATATTAATTTCTGATACAGCTTTTCAAATTTTGTTTAATTTACATATTTGAATATCCTAATATGATTTAACATGACTTTCGTTTGAAACCATTATATTTGAAAATCTGGTTTATGAGTAGACACCTTCATTTGTCACACCTTTGGTGCATTTCCCACATTAATAGGGAAGTAGGGGAATATCCACATTGTTTTGTTCATAATAAAGCTGAGATGATTTTTTTTTTTTTGGAATGAGTTTTTATCCATATTTTTTCCTTATTTTTCACCTATTTTGATCCACTGCAGGATATTTCTCAAGAGATGTGTAGTAATAGCATGTTTTTAAGATACATAAATGGTCATCACTTTTACTTTTTTCTTTGTTTTCCACTCAAAAGTTTTCCTTTCAGTCCACACTGTACCTTCATAAACCTACAATAAACAGGCTATTGTGAACAATCTTGTATCACATTCACTCTTTGTCAGGGTCATTTAAACAGCTGAGGTAATACATCAAAGGAAAAATGCTTCAGAGACTATATGCGTGGATTCCAATAATGGTTTTATTGCATGTTAGATGATGTCCAAGTGTTTAAAATTCACAGAACCATTCTATCTCATCCCTCCCTATCCCTACAGAAAGAAAAGGAGGATTGGAATAAAAATTAAAAATTTCTTTTTTTTTTAGTAGTCTGAGAGATAGAAATCACTTGCAGCTTCCCTTGAAGGTGGAAAAATTGTTCACCATCTGTATCTGTTCATAAATAATGAAGTAATAGCTAATTTGAGCAGAATTTATACAACTTTCCTTCAAGGAACTGAAGGTAGGATCTTTTGTAGATTCTTACCACTACAACATTTCACTTTCACAAATGCATATGATTTTAAACATCCAGCTTTTAAAAGCTGATGAGAATTTATGACTTATCTGCTGAGCTGCCATGAATAACTAACTAGTTGCCGTTAGACCTGTTCAGCTGTTAGGTAGAATTCATTAAAACACTTTTATGGCTATTTAAATTGAAATGTTTTGCCTCAGTTGTGGTGAGCTAACTGTACATATATAGCTTTGGTAACTCTGTCACCTGGAAATAGCTTAGAGCTGCTGCAACTTGATTGTTTTACATTATGTTTTCATATTCTTATATTACTGCTACTCTAAAATTTTTTTCCTGTCCTTTTTTCATATCCTATAAAAGCATTGCTTTCAAATTATTTCTGGTACTAAGATATAATATTTCACCAAAACAATAAGACATGTATATTGGTATTTTTTACCTGTGTCATAAATTTTTGTAATTGGCAAGAGTCACATTAAGTAACAGCAGTATAAGTCATGGTCAAATCTGTGTGATAAATAAAGTAGGTTCACTTCTAACTGCTATAATAGTAAATTGACTGGCCTAAATAGACATTCTTAAAAAAAAAAAAAGTATAAACAGTGCATGAAAATGACATTCTTAAGAAGCTGAAATAGACATTTCATCTCACTTCTGTGCAACATTATAATTTTCCATCTCACTTAGCTGAAGTGGCTGAAGTGGCGATTCTGGCCTTTCCTTGCACAGAACTGCAAGTTTCTGCTCTCCATCGGTGGTAGCTGTGGTATTTCTGGGGATGGTTTGATGGGGTTTTTTGCTCTTGTTTTGTTGTGGTTGGTTGGTTGGTTGGTTTTTGTTTGTTTGTTTGTTTTTCAGGTGGATTAGGAAATTCATCCAGCTAAAAATTACCCAACCACCCAAGTGGCACCGTAAGCTTTAATGCTGGCACAAAGAAGAAAGGGAAAACAACAGAAATATAGATATAATGTATAGGGTACAGAATTATTCCCCTTGGTGACATTCCACCTTTATGATGTGAAATCACAGTCTTTCAGTAATCCTCCAATTGCTGTAGACACAACCACTTAAATTCTATATACATTTTTTCAACAACAGGAATGACAAAAGTTATTCCATGGTCTGTCAAACACCTTGGGATGAACCTCAGGGTTTCACACAATGTTATTCTATCACTCCTAATCTTTTCATAATCAGCAGGTATTTAGCAAAACCAGTTTTCAGAGCCCATCAGTCCACTGCTGTGAAATCCAAAATCTGATGGGGCCTCCTTATTTTAGAGTCTGTTAGCTCCTCTTCAGTAAAGGGGTAAAAAAGTGGAATGGGAATCTATTTCTCCTTTTCAATTTTTACAGGGAGCTGGCAACAGTTAACAGGATGTAAAACGTTCTACCTTCTTCACTGCAGTGAGCAATTGCCTCAAATAAAAAACAAGTTGTCACTGTGTTCAAATAAGTGTTATTTCTGTTTTTCAGCAAGAGAAGAACATAAGGCTGGCAGCACAAGTAAATGAAAGAGTCAGTTTTCCCTGGGACTTGCCTCCCTTCAGTTCCTGTCAGCCAAAACCCAGTTATTTGCAGAGGAAGGAAAAGAGCACAAGTATAAACAGGCCCTGAGGTAAACAGGGCTTTGGCAGGAATAAGAAGAACTTTCCAAAGCCATTCAGGAAGCCTTAAGGAAGTGTGTTCATGCTGAATTAATTATGTTTTTATTGCTTATGAAAAGATTGTGGAAAGACACATTGTCCTCATTGTAAGAAAGAAGTTGTTAATTTGCATTCATCCAGCTGAATAACACAACTGAAAGGAGGGAATACAGGAATCTGTCACTGTCATCCTTGTACAGCATTCCTTATTTTTGGTATGTTCTAGTTAAAAAGTGAAAGCATTTTGAGATTTGAGGGCAGGCAGAGAAAACCAACCATGTGCTGGGCTGCATCCAAAGCCCCGTGGGCAGCAGGGCAGGGAGGGGATTCTGCCCCTCTGCCCCGCTCTGCTGAGACCCCAGCTGCAGTGCTGCATCCAGCTCTGGGCTCCCAGCACAGCAAGGACAGGGACCTGCTGGAGCCAGGCCAGAGGAGGCCACCAAGGTGATCAGAGGGAGGGAGCAGCTCTGCTGTGAGGAAAGGCTGAGAGAACTGGGATTGTTCAGCCTGGAAGAAAGAAGTTTAAAGCTTTTTCCTCACTTTGCAAGACATTGTACCTGAGTATAAATCTTACTCGATCATTCCTAGGGGGTGCAGAAATATCATCCTCCCTATTGTAAAAATAAGATTAGAGATACTTACAGATAAAAGAAGACCCATGAAATTGTATCAGGTCATACAGCAGATATATTTTAGAGAAATTGTATCTAACACAGAGTCAAAAAGAGATTTGAACTGTTTTTTGACAATATATGAAAAATAGCTTAGAAATTTAATAAAATCACATGTAAGAATAAAGCCTCACTTATCTTACAAATATTTAAAACACATGATAGAGCATATAATTTCCAGAAAGGATTGTACAAAATGTCACTAAATACAAATGATTTGTACTTGAATGTTTTATTATTTTTGAAATCCTTTCAACTTTTTATGTGCTTTTCAGTACCCTTCTGAACATTTTACTTTTCATGTCTTCCAGTGCTCATGTGTCTGGAACTTTATTTAATATCCTGTTTGTATTTGCACTAAAAACAATGAGAAACAGGCTATTAGGTTTTTTTTCCTGCTTGGCACAATCTGCACAGACCAGAAGTTCTGGAGTTTTATAAGCTATACCACAATGTAAACAGGTCCAATTTGTGTCCTGATATCTTCCTTCAATCTGATTTAACTGTATTTCTTTTGCTAGTTTAGACCTTTCTGTGTTTTCTGTCTCTATTCCCAGACTGGCTTTATGCACTTTTTTACATTGCTTGCAGATTACTCACCACAGAGTCCAACAATTTTAGAGTTGTTTGAAAACATTAGTAACATGAACGTTATTTTCACTGCGAGATTACTGAAACAAACAAACAAACAATGACAAAAAAAAAAAAACAAAAAANTTTTGAAAAAGTTATTTTCCCCTTTTTTCTTTTCTTTTTTTTTTTTTTTTTTTTTTTTTTTTTTTTGGCAGAATAACACTTTCCCTTCATGTAGGCAAGGATTAGTATATATTTGCTCTGTTCTATGGTGCCTCCCATCTTTCCTTAGTGTTTAACAGATATTCATTTGCCCAAGGACTTTTCTCATGTGTTAAGACCCTTTTTGCCACAAGTATCCTGTATGTGTGATATGTGTTTTCTGTCTAACAGCGTCCGGAATCCATAGGAATCTACATAATTGTTTGGAAAGGGATTGCTGGCTGGCGCCCTTGCCAGGCTAGTACATTGCCTAAACACATCGAGATAAACTTCCTGCATTTGCCTATTAGTGGCATGTCTCTTATTTAGATTCACAAAAAGCTGCATATGCTATCTCAACTTGCAGAGGTAGAATTAACATTCTACCCAAAAGGGAATGAAATGATCTGGAAGGAAGAGGAAAGTAGAGCATAAACTGGCAGATAAGTCTCAGGAGCTTCTAGGAGATGATGACTCTAAAAATCAGTTATTGTAGCCAGAGTCAGGGGGTAAATTCATGTCATAAACATGCTGAGGGGGAACTGGTAGTGTCCAGGGCATCAAATATCCCCCCTCTGGGGCAATGGAGGGCAACATCCAAAGGGAAAATCTGGCATCAACAGTGGAGAACTGTTTCAGAGCTGCTGCTGAAAGTCCTCAGTCAGATGAAATCCTTCAAGAGAGGGCTTTTAGCTCACACTTTACAAAGCAGTGATGAACATGTCTGAGAGTTCATTACCGTGCTACAGCCTAACAAAGCCAGAGCCTCTGCCTCTTGTCTTTCTTTCTGCTCAGCTGCACCAACAAACATTGCCGAGTTTATTAAAAAAGAATATAAAAATCTCCTACTACCATAAACTATTTCAATTGATAAAGAAATAGGTGCAAGGAGCTACAAGCTCTGATGTCTTTTCTGACAGAAAGAAACAAAAAGAAATGAATAGAATGTTATGTTTCTTTATTGAATTTGTTAAAACAAGTACATGCTCCACCACCTGCCTTTTTTAAACTTTCCAGGTTTTCTAAATGTAATTCTTCAAAGGCAAACCCTTTAAAAAGTCTTATTTTTAGGATTTTTGGAAATGTCCAATAGCATTTCTATATGGCAAGTTCAATATTACGTATAGATCACATTAATATTTCCTAATTATTAGAATTTGGACTTTGTTATCATAATTTTCTTTAAATACAGTATTCTCTATAAATATGTATTCCCCCCTATTGTAAGAAAACATGTCTATAATTCTCACTTTTTAATCCTCTTGTTTTTCTTTGTCACTTAAAGAATGTAAGATAGTGTAAAGTGTAGTATAAAACCACTTCAGGGAAATAAAAAAACCTAAACTATATTCTGAGCACTTTTATGCATATGTAATAATGTTGTAGGCTTATTGTAAGATGTGACTTGTAAAAGTCTCTGCAAAATCATCCTAGTTGAGGCCAACCAGATTTAAACCAACTGAGGACTGAACTCTGCAAATGTCAATTTTTTTCTGAATAAATTAACCTGGTGTGAAAAATAAAATCAAATTTCAAGCTACACAGCCAATGACACCATATCTGATATTCTTATCCTAAGCGGCTCAAGACCAGACAAAAATATCATCCTATATAATCTAATTTAGTTTATTGTTTTACAGGAGCTCCACATCTCTTTAAACATACTTAAAATAGAATATGAGAGAAGGAGGATTAAAGCATTAATTGTATTGAAGCAGATAGAAAAACCTCCTATTTTTCTCGTGAGCCGATACAGGGTGAGGAATAAAAGAATGTACTGCCAAGAAATATATTTTTAACTCTATTACCGATCTTCCAGAACTCAAAGTTTAAAACTGTGCAGATTGATAAACATACAGGCAGTTTTCTTCCTTAGGTGGCTTGTCTTAGAATACCACAGAGAATTCTACAACATCTGAAGAAATTATCACAGTCCCTTCTTTCCTCTCCCTGGTTTTACTGCCAGCGTGTGAGGAATTGAGACCATTTCAAATGCTTTTCACAGAGATTTTTTTAAAAGTAAAAATGGCACACTTTACATTAGAAAGCCCACCCTAAGCTAGCCTATAAAATTGTGTGGAAGCTACCCCCACCACAGCTCTGATTTTGTGGGCTTTGATGGACTGAGAGGGAAGAATGAGGATAAAATTAAGGATTGTGCAAGACTGAAGGAGACCGTAACTTCACCCTTCAGAAGGAGAGTGCCAAGGTGAGCACAGCATAGGTGAGAGCACAGCGGAGGTTCTGCATCACTACCTAAGCCCACACTCGTAAAATATACCCCAGATTAAACTGCCTAATTTGATCTCAATTGAACCTGAACTGCAATATGGACTCTCTAGATGCAAATAAAATATTTTTGGTTTTAATATAGAGTAGGAGGGGGCCTTTGGAATAAGGTTCTTGACCTTCAGTATCTACTGAACATCAGCTCACATTGCAGAGCAGCCGCCTGGTATGTCAATAGGATCCTATTGGGATGAAAAACAAAGGAGAGATGAACTTCAGGAGCTTGTTAAATGTACTCATGCCACACAGGTCTCCTGAAGTCAAAACTGCAAAACTCAGCACCTTGAGAAAACTGTTTCCGGAAGCCTGAGTACCAGCAAATGTATACATATTGTTTTGTCCAAAGCTTTATATTTACTGATAAAAATGGGAAAGTCCATAAAAATCAATGTTTACAAGAGACTGGGCTCTTTTTGGAGCATGATAATTCTTTGGTATCACAGAAATATATGACCTTTTATTTCTATAATCAAAAATGTAATTGAGAAATAGTTATTTCTTTACACATTTTCTCCCTTCTACAGGCAGAAACAATAAAATGTAATAAGGCAGTATTATTGGTCTGTTGGTTCAAATCCTAGAAAACCTACTTATCTGAAATACAACTCTGTTAACATATGTTCCAAGGTATAATTAAGAATGAAATGTAAACCCTGGAGATCACGTTTTACAGCTACTGTTTTAAACTGCTTCATTTACCCCCAAAACCATCACAACTCAAGGTGACACAGAATTGACCCGTTATAAACTTTTTCCTATTGCTGTCCCTACGCTCTGGGGAAATAAAGATGTTTTGCTTAAGTCAACTCCAGAACTTCAGAGGAGAATAAATTATTTTAACTATGTAAGTGTTTGGAAAAAGACACAAATTTCACATAACTGTGTTCTTTTATTTCTACATAAAACATAATTTATAAGTGCAGATTAAAGGAATTACATTTATTTAGCTTAAAGAGGTGACACCTAGGGAGAAACATGATAACTCTACATAAATAGTTAAAGGGCAATAATAGGAGAGAAAAGAAGAGCTAGTCACACTGAACATTAGTCATAAAACAAGGAGTAATGGGCTGAGTTAGAAGGATAAATTTACCTCGGTTATTACAAGAACTCTCTGAGAGAAAGGACAATCAGAGCAAGACTTGTCTTGTGAAATAGTTATTGCACAATCTTTGGAGACATTAGAGGTAGGATTAAAAAGCTATCTGTTAAAACATTATGAGTTTTCAGTGACTGAACTGGATGACCAAGTGGGTTTTTTCATCCTTTTGTGGGTTGACCTTGTCTCTATGTCAGATGCCAACCAAGCCAATCTATTACTCCCTCTATTCAACAGGACAGGAGGAGGAAATACAACAAAAAGCTCATGGACTCAGAGGTCACTGACCCATTACCAGTATCATCAAAACACACTCGATTTGGGGAAATTAATTTGTTGTTAGTTACTATAATAGTAAAATGATGAGGGATAGGAACAAACTTAAAAACACTCCCACCACTCTCTTCTTCCCAGGCTCAGCTTTGCCCTCAACACTTCTAATTTCTCCCTCTGGGTGGCACAAGGGGACAGAGGATAGAGGCTGGTGTCAGTTTATAAGTCTTGGTCTCTGCTGCTCCTTCCTCCTAATTCCTGCTCCAGGGGAATGAGGTCCCAAATACAGGGAAAAGTCCTTCATGACCTTCTCCAGTGTGGGGGCTTCCAACAGGCTGCAGTTCTTCAAAAACTGCTTTGACATGGGTTCTTTCCACGGGTTATGGTCCTTCAGGAATGGTCTCCTCGAGCATGGATCCTCCAAGGATCCTACCAGAAATCCTCCTCCTCTCCATGGAAGATTTAGACCCATGGGCTGCTGCAGCTGTCTTCAGAATGGACTCACCTGCTCCAATGTGGAATCCTCCATGGACTGAAGAGGGACAGCCTGGTCTTCTCCAGGATCTGCAAGAGAATCTCTGCTCCAGTGCCTGGATCACCACCTCCCCCTCCTCCTCCACTGGCTTTGGTGTCTGCAGAGCTGTTTCTCTGCTATATTTTCACTGCCCTCTTTCAGCTTCTCTTGTGCATTGACTGGATTTTTTCCTGTTCTCAAATATGTTATCACAGAGACACTACCAAAGTCACTGTTTGTCTCAGCTTTGGCCAGCAGCGCGTCCCTCTTGGAGCCACTAAAAGTGGCTTTGTTGGATACAGGGGCAGATTCTGGAGTCTTCTCACAGAATCCCCCCTGCAGCCCCTGCTCTGCTATCAAAATCTTGCCATGCAAACTCAAAACAATACACTCTCAGTATGGGGAGAGAAAAAAAGTGCATGCTTAAAAATATCCAGAGGTATAGGAGCACAAACTCCCTCTGATGAAATCAAGCTGTTCTAATAAGGGGAAGTAAAAATGCCACACAAAATGTAATAAATGCTCTGACACTTAATTTAATTTGTAATCTGCTCTAGCTATGATTAAAACTGTATTGACTGACTTCTAAGATACTTGCATCCAATTCTTCTGCACTAAGCAAATTTTCTACTAAAGAAAAAAGAATACAGACAAGCCACAGGTTCAGAATTCTCCCTGCTTGTCCCTCATGTTTGTGGGAGATAAAAAGTTTAAAAGAAGCATTAAGACAGTTCCGTATTCAGTAGACAGAGTGAAGATTTGCCCCTATATTCTTTCATCGCCTTTTGATTTTCTCTGGTGGATCAGCAAGACTTATTCCTGGACTTTTCTGGTACTAGGGATAAATATGAGTCTCCGGGAACCTGCAAGCTTGAACTGCTTCTCAACAAATAATGCATAAATAAGTGAAATTTCCTGGGAGCAAACACATAAATTAACAAGATTTCCTAAGAGCAAGCACATAATGACAGCATCTACCATTTTCTTAAGATGACAATTTTGGTCTGTGAAAGCAAAATGAAGCTTTAAACATGGAAGGAATAAAGTAAGGATTTAGTATCAGGTACTAAAATTGGATTGACAGCCCGCCAGTCAAATCTGTGTAGAAGTCCCTGACTGAGACATTAAACACATATCTGGACACATTATGTGAAGGTGCCAGGGAAACTTTTAAAGTCTGGTTTGAGTTTGGCTTTGTTGAGGTTACAGATGCTAAAGATTAAACTTCGTCATTTCAATGGATTAGTAAATTTTCTTCTTCAATTCACAATCTGTCACACTTGCTTGGGGAACTACAAATTATCTTGAAAAGCTGTGACTGACACGTGGTCACTGAGCCAGACTGACCATGATGATACATGTCCCTGAAATGCAAAAAGGTCCATAGGAAAGGAACAAGACAGAATTCCAATGTTTTTAGTTTCATCATTAGAGTGGGACATCTGGCAGATGTGCTTCAGATACTTTGGCATCAGCTGCACTGATGTAACACTTGGGCAGAGAAAGGCCTCAGGACCCTGCTTTGCAAGTTTTTTAGGATTAGGGAGGTGCTGCTTCACCTCAAGTTCTTACATTTGCTCATTATAGCTTGTATCAGCTTTACACGACAAGAAAAAAGAAGGGTTGGGAAAGGTGTTTTAGCTTTTGTCTTTGTTTCTTATCATTTAAATCTGTTTTAATAGACAATAAACTTAAATAACTTTCCCCAAGTTTAGTCTGGTTTGCCCCTTGTGGCAGTCAGTAAGTGATGTCTTTATCTCAACTTCAAGTGCTTTTCCATCTTATTTTCTCCCCTCACCCACTTGATGAGAGGAGTGACAGTGACTCCCTGGGCATCTGGCAGGTAGGCAGGGTAAACCACCTTTAAACACATGATAAGCATAATTAACTAATGCTGTGGTATAAAATAGAGCTAAGATGTATTCACTTCATTCAGATGAATTCATTATGTTCAAATTTTGTCACTGCCACCGGTAGCAGCAGCAAGACTTGAATCCACCATGCTTCATATTCTGGTTTTGGGGAGTTTTTATTCTCCTGTGCTTCCTTTCCATGTACTTGTTTCATTGTAATGTCAGTGTTCTCTCCACCTTGTCCTCAGATCACAGGGTGCATCTAAAAGTGCTCTTCAGTTTACTCGACAAAAGCAAGATAAGTGCAAACAATTTTTTCTCCTGAATTACTGTTTCACTTATTAACCAAAGCTCCAACTTCTATAATTCAGTAAGATCATAAATTTTCTACAATCAACATTGACTGCTGGGATCTCCACTAGGCAACAAGTTATGCAAAACTTATTAACATCATGTATTTTTGTTTAATTTGCACTGCTATTTGGCATTTTGGTGTGAGGGTCAGAAACCTTACAGAATGTTACTTCCCTGTTCTTTGTTCTTCTTTACATAACCTTTATAAGTGGACTAATAGCCACAAAAAAAAAAAAAAAAGTGTAAATAAAAACATTGAGTCAGTTAAACTGAAGGTTCATTTTTTGAAATTAATTGTTCAATTATTCATAAGCCGTGCAGATATCCTAGTTCCAAATTAGGCCTTAAATTTCCTAATGATAAAAATAATAATAAAAAAAAAATTGGAACACGCTCACTACACGAAGAGTTTACATATTTTAACTGACACACTAAACTACAATGAAGGTCCAAAGAATTAGAAATAATGCTAAAAGTTTACTGATTTTTCAGGTTGTACTCTTGTCCGTAAATATTGCATTGATATTGTATGTATACTGAACATAGTTTTTCAGAACCATTTTATATACAGAAGTGCAACATTCATTTTATCCACTCTCGTTCACAATTATCTTACTTTTCTTCGGGCAACTTGACTGGGAAGACCTTCTTCAAGGAAAAGGGAGGTCATTCTTGCCCTGGGATATAGCAGAGCCTGCCTAGACAAAAAGTTTCAAATAATGTAGAGAGCTCGGGGGCTGAAGTAAAGAGCAGACCACAGGCTGTCAGACCTGACAGGTGAAGAAGGAGCTTCCTGTGACCACAGGGGACAACTAGTCAGGGACTGCTGCAATTCAAACTCTCTAATTTGGATAAAACTAAGTTTGGAAAGTAAAAGGCTTACTCTTAGGGTGTGAAATAAGATGTTTGCACACCTCTTCCGCAAGCAGTTTCCTGTTTACTTAAGGGATTTGAGGGGTTTTTTATTCCCATATTAGTTATGTAATTATTTTTCCATAAATCATGACTTTCCTGAGCTGAAAATCCTCCTGGTTGTTAGCAAGGAATATTGATCACACAATATCCACCCTGGGGCTGTTTCTCAAGGAAATGGAAAAAAACCTTACGTATTTTGAAATAATTTATACCTTTAAAATTTACAAAAATTAATGGAAAACTTCGGCATAGTAATACAAACAGTCCTGATACTAACTTATGCTTTTGGGGTCTCCTTGGGACATTGCATGATCTCATTCTTTTCACAAATCAGACAGTAGATTGCTTACGCACACTCCTCTGCTCACAGCATCCTTACATATGTGGTTCCAGAAAATTGTAACATTCTCAACAAAGGTGACTGTATCCTGGTCAAAGCTGATGTTAAGTGTTTGGGGAGAAAAAACCCGAGAAGTTTGTTGCGTCATTGAAGCCACTGAAGACTCACCATCACTGAGACGGTGAGTCAGTCACTTTGCGGGAGTGAAAACCATCCAACCAGCCCTAGAGATTGCTGGCACACAGCTCCAGGTGTTGGAAGTGAGTGCACTTTGCCTGGGCTCAGGGCTGGGCTGTGGGGTTTGTTTGTGTCCTGCACACTGTGGGAGTTTCATAGACCAGAAACCTTGCAATGGGAACTGCAGCCTCCCTGCTCTGCACCCCTGCTTGGACATTAATTTTGAAATTCTGTGTCACTGAATGGTTTGAATGTTCTTGAGACTCTCTGAATTCCCCTTTGACAGGTAAAAGCTCCGGGTAGGGTAGCATTTTTCCAGTACCTTGCTGGTAATGGTATTTTGCCAATCCTTTTTCTAAAAATGTCTCGTGTTTCATATAAGTCTCTGCAGCCTTCAATAACCTCAGTGACACATTGCAGCACCCCAGCACCACATTCTTTACAAGTATTCTCAGAAGCCAAGTATTTGCTTACACACTCCATCTGCTCTGTATGATTTTTCTATGGTGCTTCTTTACACTTCAGCTGATTTCATTAGTATTCTCTGATATAATCATCAATTTTGGCACAAAGTGTTTTAATTCTCTCATTATATTTACTCGTTTGGGGTTGTTTTTTTTTTCCCCCTATCTGCTCATTGTCATCAATCCCTTTGACTGTGCTTCACAGTTTAATTCCTGGCGTATATTATGAATTCTGATGAAGGGACAAGCAGAAGGTTGTTTTGGTTTGTTTGTTTTGTCTCTTTTTAATAAAGATCTATCTACAGTCTTTTATTTGAAGCTGGAGATAAGTTGAGAACTTATCTTGAATTTGAAAATGAAATAAGCTTGTATATGTGGAGGCAAATGTACAGTTTACAGCAGGCTAATTTCTGGAATGCACTCTTACTATAGACGTTATAGTTCCACATCACTGGGCATTTTATACCAGAAATTTGTTTAAAAAATCCAACTTTACTTCAGTTCATATAGTTTCACATTGGATACATACTAGAACATTGAAAAAAATTAAATGTTGTATTACATTATATAGCTGACAGCAGACTGTTTGTTTGCAGTGAAAATCCACTTTTTAATGATACATAAATCTAAGGTGGTTTTCATATTTAGTTTGTGAGTAAACTTTGAATTGATACATGGGTCACTTCAGCTGCTTGTTTGTAGACTTATAAGAATCATTCCTTGTTGTCTGCCTGAGCTAAAGCCCATATGTATTCTTTTAATATATTAACTTGACCTTTAATATAATTTTCAAAGCATTTTTGCATAATTGTCCCATCTGGGTTATAAATTGGATGATTGGTGCTTTGCTGTGTTACCAGGCATCTGATAACTGACCAAGTCACAGCTTAACTTGCAATAGTGCAGCCTCTCACATTAAGAGGCCACAATTTCTTTTTCTTTTCTTTTTTTACTAATATTGATGATGTTTTGCTTTTGAAATATCAGACATACTAAACTGTGAACAGTGCAACCTGTTTATTCCCATTTTTTTTCCTTTAGCACTGCTGTTTTTGTAAGTAATACACTTTATTTTCTGGATGTGCCATGATTTGCTTTTTTAGTTTTGCCTGGAAGCATTTTTTTTGTGACAGAATTCGCAAAATCAATGCATTTGAAATAAATAGGTGTTATTTGGATACACTTCTTAAAAAGTCATAGCTCTATATATTTCAGGTTAAGCTGTGACAGGACCCTAAGTTGAGCCTGTGTGTTAAATGTGGATCAATTGACATTTTTTCCCTTAATGCGAATGCCCCCCCAATATTTTTAATCTGAAAATCTATCTTTATCTAAGCAGCAGCTAAAGAAATGGACTTACTGAAATAAAATTGCTAGTTAAAATGGATAAAAATAAAAGAGTATAAACAAATCTTCACAACACTCTTGTCCTGTTTTTAGCTGGGATAGCATTGTTTTCTTCCCAGTATCTATAGCAGTGCAGTGGCTTCAATTTAAGATGAGGATAATGTTGATAACACCTTGATGCTTTTGTTGCTGAGGAACAGTGTTTACCCCAAGTAAAGGACTTTTTGTTCTACATACCACCCTGCTGTGGGTGGGCTGGGGGTGCACCAGGAGTTGTGAGGGGACACAGCTGGGACAGCTGATCCCAGGTGACCAAAGGGCTATCCCAGACCAGATGGCATCATGCTGAATGATAACACTGGGGAGAGCTGGCTGGGGGTGGTGACTCCCTGCTCAGAGACAGGCTGGGCATCAGTCAGCAGGTGGTGATTAGTTTCATTATGATTAGTTTCATTGTGCGTCAATTGATTTGTATATTCTTTTATCATTAATATTATTTTCCCTTGCGTAACTGTCTTTATCTCAACCCATGAGATTGTTTTTTTTCCTATTCTCTGCTCCATCGCACTCGGCAGAGTGAACAAATGGCTGTGTAGTGTTTAAACACAACCAGTCCTTTTTGGCACCCAATATGGGGCATGAAGGGTAGAGATAATGACAAATCTAACCAGACCATGTTAGAACAAATTTGCTATTAGCATTCATTATATTATTTTAATAGTCTGTGGTCATGATGTTTATTTATTTGCTCTCAGAATTGTGCTTGTTCTCAGACTCACGTTATGTAAGATTTTACTTGCTCTTTATCACCTCCAGGGGCTGGCTTAGGGTTATCATTTTGCTGTACTGTGTGTGTAACACTGGCTTACAGTGTGATAAAATTACTAGTCATGAGACTAATCTGGTATTTGTACTCAGTACTGATGCCATCCCTCTGCTTCAGGAGCCAATTTATAGGGGAGACAAGGAGGGACTTTTTTTGCCTCTCCTTCCTCTTTCCCTTCGCCTTCTCCTCCAAGCTAGTTAAAATAACTCTTGATAATTTTGAATATCCTTGGGATGTTCCTATTGCTGTGTCTCCTGAATGTGTATCAGGTATTGTTTAAGGTTAAGCAATAACACCCAGAGGTCAGCCCCAAGGCTGGATAACTATGAGTGGTACAGTATGGACAAGTACTTACAACAATGGGCACCTCCAGTACTTTGAAATGTCACCCCTAAACAAATGCAGAATCTGGAAAAAAGCCAGCAATTTTTTTAAAAGTATGCTGTCACCCTGTCAATTCCAGAGACATAGAAATTTCTGCAAAATGCTGGGATCTGGCCCAGGCCTGCTGAGCCTGAGGTTTTAACTGTGTGACCACAAAGAGGACATGAGGAAGTGGGATGGAAAACCTAAATCAATCCTAGAGTCACTGGTACATGAGTTGCAAAGAAAAATAATCACAAAAGGGGGCTCTTCCACAAAAACTGCTGCTTCAGATCCTTGAGGACTGTTCCCCATGGACAGTTCCCCAGAGTAGACGAGCTGATTTTACTTCTGATCTTAATAAAGGGATTTCTTATTTGTATTTATAAGACGTGAGTAACAAATGTTATGACCAGGACTAGAGGGGTCCTGCTTCAGTCAACTGAGAAAGAGGTGAACCATGTTTCCTGGACTGTGTGGATCCGATGGCCTGGCACATCAGACCCACAGGAACATAAGGCTCTTGTCAATACTAATGAGATCAAGCTGTGCAGGGGCAGAACCCTACTGTATTTCTGGAATGACAGGAACAGCAGACTCTATTGGAGATTAAAACCACCCTGACCATCAAAGAATGGCTGAAACATCCTGTAGTGACTGGCCCAGACACTGTGTATCCTTGGCATAGAATATCTCAGGAGAGGGTGCTTCAAGGACCCAGAAGGACATTATACCTGTAATCAGCTGCCCCAGGGGTGGAAACACAACCCCACCATCTCACATGGACTGATCCAGACTGCAGTGGAACAGGATGAATGCCCAGAATATCTGATTTACATCACTGTATGGGGTAACACAGAAGAAGTTTTTTAAAAATTGAAAGAAATAGTCCAAATCCTTCTTGAAGCTGATTTTGCCATGAAACAGAAAAAAGCTGGGAGGAAGCCATACAGTCCAAAGGGATATGCCCATACCACATGGCATCATGCCAAGCAATAAACCTGGAGAAGTTGGCAGGGGGGTGGCAGTTCAGTGTCTGGGGAAGGGCTGGGCATCGATCCCCCAGTGGGGATCAATTGCATTGTGCTCCACTTGGTTTGTATATTCCTTTACCATTATTATTGTTTTCCCTTCCTTTGCTGTCCTACTTACCTTATTTTCCTGATTCTCTCCTGCTCATGCTGTGGGGAGTGAGTGCAGAGTATTCAGCTGCCTGCAGGGTTCAACCACAAGAGCACAGCATCTTTCCCCTCAGCATTCTGCTGTTAGTAACACAGGATTTTCTGGGTTGAAGAAACTTTCAAAGATAGTGAATGTCTTTTTCTGCCTAGAGCCTAGTTGTGTGTCTGCTCTCTGCTATCATGTCCCTTGTCAGGTCGGTGTCCTGTCCCTTCTCTTGAACTGTATATAGAGACTGGAGCTTGACACTTTTTAAAAAATAATTCTTTTTTTCTCCACAGTTTTTCATTATGCCTGAAAGCTACCTGCAGGAGCTTTTTTCTGTGATTTTTATAACATAGCAGTTTATTATCTTTTTTTTATTTTTTTTTAAATCTAAAATCACAATTTAATAGTGCAAGCAAATNAAAAAAGGATGAATCTCCCATAACTTGCCCAATGACAAGAAGAAAAGGATCCCATGATTTGGAATCATTCTAGACTTATGTCAAAGAAAAAAATCAATTATGTATGGACACTTCTACTTTGTGGGCAGACAACTGGTATTTGAATTCCAGCATAACAGCTCTAAAAATGTTTTTTTCATTAAAAAATTAACAATAAATTTCAATTTATTTGATCAAATATATTTAATTTATTTTTATATTAATTGTATTTTACACATCTTTAGCTTCTCCATGCACAATCAACAGTAAAAGACTAATTACTGTTTCTATGACTGTTTACAAATAGGACTGCCTGGGGTTTAGGAAAAATGCATTCATATGTCAGACTGTGCTGTTTAAGACTTTAATGGATTGTGTAACTGTATCTTTTCACGGATCAAGTTAAGGCTGTTCAGTGGTTGAAGAACTTCATTTTATTTGGGGGGGTATTTAACATAAATCACGTTTGGAAATTTATTTTGATACATTTTGTTGCTTGTTTATGAGCAACAATTTTATTTAGCCCCATGCTGTGCTTTGAAGATATTTCTGGTTTAGGAATACTTACCATAGAGTACAAGCAAGTGGTGCACATGGTTCTACTTCTATCTCTTTTAATTGGGCAATAATTTGATGATGCTGTATGTATTTATGCATTCCTACCTTTCTTTTCAGTTAGGTCATCAGAACACTGGGCTATGTGAATCTCTCACTCAAAAGCCATGCTTTTTTGAACTGTAATTGGTAGTGCCATATCAGCAATGGATTTAGCTTAACTTGCTTGCCATCTAACCATGCTTGGAACTTTTTCCTGGCTATTCACAAAGGGATACACCATGCAGCTCAGAGATTACAGTGCTGCAATAGATACAATATGATTTATTAACAGGCCTATTATCTAGCTTAACACATTTAAGAAAATAGAACTATTGGATTTTTTTTAACACTTAGAAGTCCTTTGCTCAAATACATTTACTGCACAAGATGGTTGTGTCACACTTGTGTACAGATCCCCTTCAATATCAACATTTGAATGATTCTCGATGTATGGACAAGAGCAACAGGGCCCAGAGCACATCCCACCTGTTAGCATATCCCCTTCCTCAAATTGTCTATCAAATAGCACAGGTTGTACTGCTAAGGGTGCCGTTTCTTATTTAAAACCTTCAATGGCTTCTATTCCAGACATTACTACACTAAGTGTCCTGCTTCACTTCTACCCCCTCTTGAGAGATGGTGTTTTTGCTGCTGCCTTACCTCTTACGGCAGTGCTGCATTCAGCTCTGGGCTCCCAGCACAGCAAGGACAGGGACCTGTTGGAGCCAGGCCAGAGGGATGGAGCAGCTCTGCCACAGGAAAATGCTGGGAGAACTGGGATTTTTCAGCCTGGAGCAGAGAAGGCTTCAGGGTGACCTAATTGTGTCCTTCCAGTACCTGAAGGGAGCCCACAAAAAAAGATGGAGAGAGACTATTTACGAGGGCCTGGAGTGACAGGACAAGGGGGAAAGGCTTCAAACTGACAGAGAGTAGGTTTAGATCAGATATTGAGAAGAAATTCTTCCTGTGAGGCTGGTGAGGCCCTGGCACATGTTGCCCAGGGAACCTGTGCCTGGCCCATCCTTGGAAGAGTTCAAGGCGAGGTTGGATGGGGCTCTGAGCAACCTGGGATAGTGGAAGGTGTCCCCGCCCATGGCAGGGGGTTGGAACTGAGTAATCTCTAAGGCCCCTTTGTATCCAGGATCCAGGCATTCTATGATTCTATGATATGGGACAGAATATTTGAAAGTTTCCCATTCTGTGTGAATGCAATAGGTCTGTGTGAAATGTAATAGGTCTTCCTATTATTTTAAAAGTTATTCTATTTTCGTAGATATGTACTTAATATTTACCATATGTACTTAATATTTTCTTGTGATTGTCGTCTTAGGAGGCTAAAAAACGTAATTTAAAGCAGTTCCAGAAAATATGCTGTGACTTGAAAAAAGGCACTTCTTAATACCTTTACTGAAGTAGGGGCCATGGTTTTAGAAAAGCACTGTTCTTATTACTCTCCTATATAATTTTAACCAAAAAATGTGGCACAGAGCTAACGGGTTGGTGATGATAAATTTATTCCTAAAACTTTTTCAGAGTACTTTATGAACCCTTCTCTGTAATGTCCTGAAATCTTTAAAAAGATATATTGTTTATTGGAAGTTCAGGATTACTAAGTCTTCAAGATGGGTGAGTAATTACTGAAAATTTATAACAGCCAACAAACTGCTGTGGAGACACTGGCATTACTTTTCCTTTAAAATTAACAACTCACATGCAGTAGCTTCGATTCCTCTGTTAGTAAGACATCAGTTTCAAAACACAAACGTGGTTTTTAGCCATTCAATCATTTTTACGGCTGAGTTTCAGGCCTGGTGCTGCAGAGCCACGTGGTGGAGCTGTTGAATAAATTTGAGTTCTCACAGCATCGTCCTGGGTGAGGTCTGTGTTAGAGCTGCTGCCACTCCTGTTATCTCTGTGTGTGAACCTGCCTCCTCACATCTATCAGGGATAATGGGGGGCCCGAATGCAAAGACAGATGTTGACAGTTCCTTCAGAAACAGGTTCAGAGGCAGAGAAAACCAAAATGAAATAAATGAGGTCCAGGCCAATCTCAGTCCAGAATGCAGCTTCCTATCAAATGTACAAAATATGATGTTGTCATTGATGATTTTAATTGTCTTTTTTTCCCCCTTAGAAATCATTTCTATAGCAAGTAGTAGTGTATCTTTCTTCAAATACGTTAATTTAGTTTTGAATGGAGATAACACCCTTCACACAGATGTGTGTTCATCATCTAACATGACAAGCAGGTGATGTAGTTCAGTAAGAGAAATATTTTTGGTTCATTTAGGATGGCCCAAATATTTTTCCTATTACTATTTCACTATTTAATTTGCTACTTAGATTTGACATAAGCCTCAGTTATGTTTAGAGCTATTTTGGGGAGGCTGCAAAGAAACCTCGAGCACCCACAAGACATTCACAATTTCCTGAATAATGACTGAATGTTTGAGCCTGTGCTTTAGGAGAGATGAGTGAATAATAGCAATGCAGCCATCTGGCTGATGGTGGAAGCTTCAAGAGTCTCTGTGTTTGCACGATTTGTGTCTATTCTTTGGAGTAATAAAAGGCAATATCAGAATCAGTTTGCGTAGTCTGTCTCTTTTCAGTGTATTGGTTTGATGTATATTTGTGAGCTAGTACATGGAAGAATTCTCATAAAACAGTCAAAGGAGGCAAAGCTAGAAATTTATGTGTAAACACAGCATGGTGTGAAATTACCAATGGACTGCTCTGCCTGCAGCCAGAAATCTTTGTCTTGGATCAGTAAGAACTGCAATCCTCATGTCCATTTGTCTCCTGCCAAATCAAATGCCTCTCTGTGAGACATTCCGAATACTGCTGCTGACAAAGATCTTTCTTTCTTGATTTTAAAATCATGATAACATATTTTTAATGTAAATATATTAAACCAGTAATATTTCTAGGAATTTTACTTGCTGTATTACTGTTCCCTATGTTTCTATTTACATATATCAGACTTCAGATTTTCCCTAAAATTGCAAAATTAAAGCATTAGCTATACTTATGTTCCAGAGTTCTGACAGTACAATTAATAACAAATGATGTTACAACTTCACATGGTAAATAGGTTTATATCAGATGTTGTGCACATAAAAAAACACAATTATTGACCCTTTAAATTTTATGCTCACTGTTAGAAAAGAGCTAAACTCTTGCAGCTGATCTTTTTTTGTATACATGGCCCACATTCTAATGCCAAATCAGTGTGACTCCATTTGTCTCCCTGGTATTGTTTTAGGTGCCTGTTAACATAACCTGAGCTGACTTGATCTATTATTATCATAGAACAATGGGCAGCTAATTTATTAGCAGTTCAAAACACAATACCCAAACCAAAATAATTTCAAGGAACTACAACACTATTGCATTCTTTTACATGTCATTTTTTACCCCTAAAGAAGGCTAAATAATTTTTATATAAATAGGCTTACTCTTCTGAGAGGATTTTAAATCTTTTAAAGCCATGTACAGGTAAACAATGCAAATACATTTCAATGCCATATGAACTTTGATATATGTTAGTTGAAAGATGAAATACAAACGAATTTATGCCTCAAACCAACTTATAACCTGAACCCAGAGCAGTTCATAGACCTGTAAATATGGTTTTGCCACTGCCAAGGGCAGCTGTCAGGCTGTCGTGAGTCCCGGTGGGGAAGGGACCGTCAGACCCAGGCAGTCCTAGCTGGATGAATCCCCCCAGGGATTTGGGGGATCTCTGTGGCAGCTTTCTTCTCCTCCCTTGGAGCAGGGGGAAGGAAGCAGGTGAGGATGGGAAAATATATAAAGAGAAATCTAAGGCAATCCCCAGGACTGAGAAGAAAGCAAGCCCACCACCAGCATCAGCTCCTTCTAGTGAAGACCTCAGTGTATTGGTGACTTGTCTCCACCCTTTCCTGGCCCACATTCTTCGGCAGGATTTCAGTCTTGACTGTAAAATCCAAGGGGACGCTGAAGGAGGGGTAGATTGTAGGTTGAGGGCTGTTTGTTTTGTATAACTTTGAAGCTGTATTATTACTTAGGCTTTTCTGTATTTAGATACTTTGGATTATGGAAGTAGTAACACATTAGTTGTGTTAGCAAGATATTGTTGATTCTATAACCATGGTCTGTTAGCTATTGACTGTAACAGAATTTTGGTATAATAAACTGAACCAAAATTAGAAATTTACTGCAACTGTCATTAATTTTGCCTCTCATGACAGAGTCAAGAAATGTTTGGTTTGCAACCCTTCCCCTAAGACTATGGTACCTCCCTGGTGAAGTTTCAAGATTTTTCCATATTTTCACAGGCCAAACTGAAAAACTTACTTGCTCATACAGTTATATTCTAAACAGGCCCATAAAAGTGACACCAAAAATTCGCAAGGTTTTTTTCCCCAAGAATCTTTATGCCAGTTACCCTGTCAGCAGAAGTGTATAGGCACTATTCAATGACCAGATCCTGCAGAACACAGCATCGTCATGAGAGTCAAAATGCAGGTGTCTCACGCGAGTGTTTAACAAGCAGGCTACATATTTGTGTACCCGTATTGTGTACTTGTGATGACTTTCAAAATTAATTTCCCTTATAGTAGCATATTTGCAACAGAAGGGAGCTGGAGGGAGACTCCTTAGACTTCTGGACTGCTGAGCAACATATCCTCACTGCTGAGCAACATATCCTCACTGCTGAGATTTGAATAGAGGTTGATGCCTAAAGAGGCCAACCTAGAAACAGAGACTGGACAGGAGTAAGGAAATAAAGGTGGATATTTATTTGAAAGGCCTTCAGAGGTTCACCCTGGGCAGGCCAAAGGCTACACCCAAGATGGACAATGAGTCATGAGTTCTTCACACTTTTATAGGTTTGGTCNGGAGAGGCTTTGTTATGTCTGCCTTAGCAGGAGAGAGCAGCAGCTCACAGGCTACCGGACACTTCAGAGTTACTCACTAGGAATACAGAATTTGAAAGATATAAAAGTTAAAACCTAAGGCATCAGGTTGCTTGGAACGAAGCAATTTCAGAAAGAATTTCAATTCCAGATAGAGGGTTTCTCCCTGGCACACACATAAAACACACCTGTACACGTGGCTGGCCACACAGATGACCAAAGAGAGAAAACACAACACTCGGCACAAGCACAAAGTGCACCAATGGCCTCACCCTGTGCCTTTCTCTGCCTGATCAGTCTGAAGTTCATTTAGTCAGAAATATATTCACATGTACAACAGGGTTTCCTCCTGTAGCTGGACTTACACATGTGGTCCATATAATATCCTTAGTCTCCCTAACAGGTGTCAGCAGAACAAACAAGCCCCCAAGTCCTGCAGCCCAAGTGGCTGCTGGTGCAGACGCTGTTTGCAAACAGACACACACAGCCACAGCCACAGCCAGAGATTGTGGATTCTTCCCATAACTCAGCTTAGACACTCAGTGCACCCAGTGACTGGCCCTGAATCTTCTTGTCTCTGGTTACTTCCTGCACAGAGAGGCACACCTAGAGGTTTCCATCAACTCCCAGACTCCAAAGCCTCTCTGGATACAACCTAGAACTCTTTGTCCATTTAGTAGCTCATTCCTTCAGGCTTCATCTCTTTCCCAAGGATGCACACAGCTGGCTCCTAAGCCACTTGCCCTTTCCCCAGCTAACCTGGCTTGATGCTGTCTGGTAATCACACAGACGCAGCTCTGGTCATTCCAGTGGCCAGCATCACAGACATCTGGGATACTGAGGCCCACAGCCCAGCTCCAGTTAGTGGCACCCACACTGCCAGACAATACACACAGAAGAGACAGCCTCTCACTCAGTGAAATCCTTAGAAATGGAGTTTAATGCCAGGATAGCACAGACAGCACTGATCAGGCACAGGGCATAGCCACAAGAGTGAATTAACCAACATCCACTTACTCCCAGCCAATTCCTTTGATTGCCTATCCCATCTATTTTCCCATGGTTTTTCCTCCATGAGCTATCTTGATCCCTCCTTGTAGTGGACTGAGCTTGGCTGGACAGCCCATGCCCACTGAGCCACTGTATCACTCACCTCTTCAACAGGACAGGGTGGGGGAAAAGTAAGATGGAAAAGACTTCATTGGTCAAGAGGAATAAATTTAGAAAGCAAGAACAAAGGATGCACACAGGGAAGAAAAGGGAGATTTCATTCTCTCCTTCCTTTAGCAGGCAATGTCCAGACACTTCCCCGGAAGCAGGGCTTCATCACACAAAGTTGTTTTGGAAGGCAAACATTGTAATTAACAAATGCCCCCCTCTTCCCTCTTCCTTTCTGTTTGCTTTTATTGCCAAACAGGCATCATATGGTATGGAATATCCCTTGGGCCAGTTTTGGCCAAATGTCCTGGCTGGGTTGCCTCCCAAGATCTTGCTCACACCCAACCTAGTGGTGTGTGTGAGGGGGAATGTGGGGAAGATGGCCTTGATGGGAGCACTGCCCAGCAGCAGCCAAAAGAATTGTGTGTTCTCAACACCTCTCTACCTACAGATACAAAGCCCAGCACTGTGAGGTGCTGTGAGGGGAAAATTATCTCCATTCAGCCAGAGTTACAAAAACCTTCCATTTCCCTGCCTTTGTCTTCTCCACCAAACATAAAATCATAGAATGCCTTGGCTTGGAAGTGACATTCAACATCATCTCTTCCAACCACCATGTTGTGGTTTTTTTCCAGCACAACTGAAACAAGAAGGCTTTTTCTGAGTGACCATTGTTATCCAATCTAGTTCAGAATGGCATTGTGTCCTGCAATGTAAGTAAGGTAAGGCTGATTCCCTAGGATATTCACAAGAAAAAGGAGAAAAGGAAGCAAAGAACCTACCAAAGAAGCATTTATGAGGCTGCTGTGAATACTTGGATTTCTGTCTCCCAGTATGGACTTGTGTTTGCAAGTGTAAAGTACTTCTTACACTTTGTGTAAACCAAGAAAAAATTAAATAATTTTTCAGTCATGGAGAGGTTTATTATTTTGGCTTTTTTTTTTTTTAATTAAGAGTTTTGGCAGGGGGGTTGTTTTGTTCTGTTGGTTTTGGGTTGCTTGGGTTTTCTAAGGTTTGCAAAGTCAGTCTCAAAACTGCAAATTAATTTTTATTTTAATTAGATATGTGTTTAAACATCAGTATTATTCCTTTAATTCCCGCATTTTTTGAGTTGTTTTTCCAGCATTCAATGAAAACACAACACTTAAAGGAGCAAAAAATTACTTGTAGTCAAGAACATGTAACATTTGCAAAGCAATAGAGCAAGTAGAGGTAAAAGAGAGAGACTGGAGATAAGGTCAGCTTTTTTCCTTGAAAAAGCTTCTGCTTTTTTAGGTAAACTGCACAGTGAAATTACACAGTGGTCTTTTTAAATGGCCATGATAAAACTCAGCACCCATGTGTGATCATTGTTACAAAGCAAAAATGAATATACTAAATTAAGTTCTGAGAGCAGCAATGGAAGACTAGGGAGGCACAGTTTATGAGGAAAAACAAAAAATAAAATGTGACTTTAACTTGTAAGGAGGTGGTAAGAAAAAGAAAAGTTAAATTCCTTCAACTAGTCATTTAGTTGTGAATTTAATGGAGAATTTCAGTGAACATTTGAAAATAATATTTGAAGAAAATAATAGACAATAATTTAGTTTAACAGCATTTTAATAATTTTTATAGTGTTAATTTTATGATTTACTATTTTTTGTTGTCTATTATTGCCTAGACAACAATTTTTTGTTGTCTATGCTTAATAAAATAACACCTGCATCTTTTATCAGTTTTCATATAATAGCTCAACTTTTTAATGGATGTTTATTTTTAAGACCATTCTTTTTCTATTTTTTTTCCTTATAGTACTTATAGTACGTTATTCCAATTCAAAGGAACACTTGAATTTACTTTTCTAAGTATTATTTAAAATCTCAGTCCACAAGTCCATAAGTAATTCCATTAGTTTCAATTGTCTTTACACTGACAAGCAATACCAATGTGAAAAGTTATAGAAATCTTGGGGAAGGGTTGGGTCTTTTTTTTCAGTTGCTGATAGGGACGTAGTTACTTTTTCTAAGATCATCTGTTCTTCATTGCAGGCACTTTGTAAGATGCTAGAAAGAAACTAAGGGCAAAAAGAAGATAAACATGGAAGTATTCCTGACAGGAGCTGCCAGCTCACCTGTGGTGTATTTCTCATCTTCCACAGTCAGACATCAAAATCAGTTCGACAAAAATTTCCACAGCAACTTTAAGTACCCTCTGAGGAAATAGATACCTTCTGAACTTCTCCTTTTATGACAGGGGTCAGCCAGCAACAACGTATGTTTTGTAGTAAAAGAACTGAATTCATCAATGGCCATTTACTTCTGCAAGAATAACAACCATGTCAGATACATTCAACTAAACATAACAGATTAATTTTTTTGGTGTTATACAAGAATTCAATAGATAAAGAAATTTTACAAAAAATAATTTTTTCCTAACTTTAGTATTTCCTGGTTTCATATGTCTGCAAGCAAGGCTCCATGCTGTTGTTCTGTGTCATGTCTTCTGTATATGACCAAAGGTTCTGAATCCCTCTCATACTGGGTAATGTCTTTAATTTTCCTAGGGGGCAAAGAAGATTTTAATTAGAATTATTTTTTTATTGTTGCTTGTTAATAAAAATTGCAGTCATCAATAAAGAAACTCTTATGTCACTCTTAGTAAGAATCATCATATCTGATTTCCATTCCTTTTGGAAATGTGGTGCACAACACACATAGTCATTTTAATGCTGTCCAGGCAAAGAATATTTCTTGTTATAAACCAGAACAAACCAAAATTCCTCCGAATAACATAACTGTTAGTAATCTAAAAAATCAAGGATGAAAGAAAACTGGCAGCAGATCAGTTTGAGAGGGTTATGATGGTTATAACATAAAATAACATGAAAATAATACTAGGACTTTTCAAAAGTGTTTGGAATCATCTCTTCTTTCTGAGTTCAAGAGGACAAAATCTGGTTGATGATGAATAACTTCTAAATGACAGCTTTGAGGGACAGTATAAACAGTTTATTTTTTTAATGTTAGTTTTGTACAGACTACGTACACACAAACACACACACACTCACATACACACACATTATTTTACAAAACACAGCCACACATTTACATTATAAGGGAATAACTTCTGAGAGACACCATATACCCTTTGCTCTTGCAAAGTTGCACATCATAGAAAGTATTTGACATAAGTTAAAATCTGTCCTCAAAAAAATGGAGGCTACATATTGACACCTGCACTAAATAGCATTTCATTAAAAAAACAGGTCAAAGTGAGTATGAATAAGGTCAGCAGATGTAGTTCATAATAATTAACCTATTCCAACTGCAAAGAGTTTTCCATGTAATGCTCTAAAAGTATTTAGAACAAGAGATGAACAAAACTGACAGGGTGGTGATACTAAAACATAGGCTTGACAAGAAAGTCATAATGAAATGCAGGAAAGTTTCTGTAAAAGTCTCTGATATATCAAACTAATAACAAAATGGCACGAGGTGCAAATTAGTAGCTAGAAATTTGAAGTAATTTTGCTATCCAAGGTCTGAAGCTTTACAGAAACTTAGGGCAATCTGTTGGGACATTCGCTCACAAATCAGCAGCACATTCCACCTTGCTTATTTGGTCAAGACAAGTAATACTGTGAATGGAATAAATATTCATAAGGTAATGTGAGTTTATTCCTAGCTGAATAGCAAAGATACTCTTATTCTCTTGCATACTCTTAAATACAAACTTCTGTAGCTTCCCAGCTTCTGTAGCTGGGAAACCAGCCCTACTGGTTTCCATTTATCCTTTAGCTCTGCAAGGTTCAATATTATAAGTATTTTTAATACTTTTATGAAATACCTACCGAAAATAGTGGTAATTTTTTCCAGCTAAATAATCCTGTGAGTGGACCTCAGTCATTCAATGGAGATTTACAGTAAAGTTATTTTTTTCTGCTTACTCTAGTGAGTGAGATAAAGCTACCTGGCCTTAGACCCTCTTCTGTTGTGTTTTCCACTGTAAATGTGTCAAACAGAGTTCATTTTCTTCTTATGAACCCTATTTTAAAGTTTTATCATACTATTTGATTTGCTGACAACAATTTGTATCTTCTAAGATTATTTTATTTGTTTTCCCCTTTTTCACATGTATACAAGAAAAAGGAACTATTACCTTTTCATACCCTAATATCACCAGATTAGCTGTCACTTTTCACTACACTGTGCATTTTCCTCATCAAAACTAAAGCTCTTGAATTTTCATTGAAGTTTGTATTTATCTTTGCCTTGGCCTCTTTTCTATCCTCTAGCTCCATTTTCAGGTTTTTTTTCCATGAAAAAAATTTACGTGGAAGTCTCTCTTCTATTTTATGACATTGAGTTTCTACATTGCTCTTTTGGTACATCATGGAATCATAGAATGGCCTGGGTTGAGAGGGACCTTGAAGATCACCCAGTTCCATCCCCATGCTATGGGCAGGGACACCTTCCACTATCCCTGGTTGCTGAGACCTGCATCCAACCTGGCCTTGAACTCTTCCAAAGATGGGCCAGGAACAACTTCCCTGGGCAACCTGTGCCAGGGCCTCACCACCCTCACAGCGAAGAATTTTTTCCTAATGTCTAATCTAAACCTTTCAGTCTAATCTCTTTCAGTTTGAATCCATTCCCCCTTGTCCTGTCACTCCAGGCCCTTTCTTGTTGGCTCCCTTTAGGTACTGGAAGGCTGCAATGAGGTCATCCCAACACCACCTCTTTTCCAGACTGAACAATCCCAATTCTCAGCCTTTCCTCATAGGAGAGGTGCTCCATCCCTCCAACCATCTTGCTGTCCTCTCTGGACTCGCTCCAACAGCCCTGTACTCCTCCTGTAATAATATTCATGGTACCAAACATTGTGTTCAAAGACTCAAAAAGACAATGCAGACTTGAAGATGATTTGAATTTCATCTGTGAACTAGGTCAGCCACAACTGAATGCTCCACCAGGGGCAAATGAACAGAGATTGATGTTAACACTTTTAATAATTGTCTTTTTACCAACAGTTCTATTATCACTAATCAGTACAGTAATTTTTCTGAATCTATATTTGCCTCAAACTGGTTATTTCCAATCAATTTCTCGAGATGCATTTTAATGTCAGTGGTTTGGTTTTACATAAAACTGGCAGCAGGCTCGTCTCTTAAGAAACATTATGACTTTTTTTCCAGTAAGTTGACAAACCTTTTGTTTTCAATGGAAGGACAATAAATTCAGAATCTGTTCCTCTGAGAACGATTATCCTAAGACCCCTTTTCTGTACCTTTTGTGAAAGAACAGGAAAATAAGCAGCAATAACCACAACCTTTCTTCAGTTTGTAAAGGTTAATAGCTGGTTATATATCCAATTTTCCATTTCAAAGGACAACAAAAGGCATCTTTGACTGATTGTTTTAGAGGCTATGCAAAAACTTAAATTAAACTGTCAAAGGAAGGATCCCCTTGTTCAGGAGTTTATGGACAAGAATAAAAGCCTGAGTAAATTCCTACAAGAAACTCTCACTCTCTGTACCCACTTTTGGAGTTTTCTGCTAGACAGAAAATATCAATCTTCAAATAGAGTTAGTATTACGAATGCTGCAAAGAGAGCTCTTCCTGCAATAAGAGAATAGCTTTGAAACAGCAGCAGAAAAATTGCATGTTATGTCTGGACAGCGCACATTTATATAAAAAGTATTTTTCTTCATTTTGTGGTACTATGGTCTATAATTTATGTATGTTTTATTTCTGTAAATAATCAATTATGCCAATAAGACTGATATTAAACTGAAGTTTTTAAGGGTATCACTGTCCTACTGGGATAGACTTGTACAAAGTCACATATGCACTGAAACTCCCTTCTCCAGTTCAATGAAGCATTCCTTTTATATTAGTTCTCTCAAATATCTTCTGTAAACTCTTAAAATGATTAATCTTGTAATCCTCTGTTTTCAAGAGTTTCAGTATACAGTGATGATCCTTATGCATATTAAATTATGAAGTGTATCTAATTTGTAAAATTAACAAACTCTGATTCTTTTCTAAACAGTCTCGTTCTGATTAATACAGTACAATCTATACAAAAATCTAATCAAGACTGAAGTGATTATATCATCAAACCCATAAAAATCTTTTTATTATATAGTAATTAAACTTTAACTAGTTTATTAATCCACTTGTTTTTCGGATGTTCATACCTTTCAGAAACCCCACAGATAACTGTTGCTGTGACACTGCTATGTTTTTTGTTTATATGACACGAAGTTCATGTAGGCCTTCCAAGCTTCCAGTAATTCTGTCTTTTTGAGTTCTATAGATAACATCTGGTCTTCAAAGTCAACAAGCCTGAACAAGCCTGATAATAATTACGTGTTCAGGAACTCCAAATATCAGTGTGTTGGTTTCTCATATTAAAAATGAAAGATATAGGATCTAGACAAATTTCTGTTACTCTCCCTATTTAACTTTTGTTTAATAAGTTCCAAACTGCAGCAAAGCCCTGCAATAATTTCTCACGTTTTCCAGCTGGTAATTGACATTAGCAAGTCATGAGTATTCATAGGTACTTCTGTTCTACAGTACCCAAATATCGAAGCAATAATGTACATAATTGCATAGGTCTTTAAAATATAAAAGACACTAGGAACTAAAAACTTCTTAAGTGTTCCTTTTTCTGGAAAGTTAAGAGAATTTTAGTTCTCCATCTCAGTCCTACTGCGTACAGAATAGTACAATCCCACAATCTTAGAATTATTTTAGCCCTCTTAGAGTTAAGAAATACCTACCCTCACAATTGCTGAATCTAATTAAGACATCACATGCTGCAGTAATGAATTTTCTGTGTAATTTAGATAACAAATTTAACAGATTTGCATTTATGAATATATGAATTGTGACTTATTTCATGTGTTTTGCATTGGATAAAATTTCTATTAAGTTTTTTTATATTAAAGCACTATATACCCAAATGTTTGAATAATATAAGGCACTGAGGGAAAAGATATAAATCCCAGACACCATGTGGAAACAAGCACATTAATAAAGACATTTAAGCAGGAAAAAATATTCAATTCTTTACTTAAAGTAAAAAAGATAGAGCACCACACTTTCCTATGAGTTCCATCCATCACATCATTTCTTTAGACAGAATTTCTTAAGAAACCTATGGGGATTTATGGCTGGACATCAGAAATATCATGCAGTTTATTCTTTGCATATCAGAGCTTTACAGAAGCACAAAGGCATAACATACTCATAAAAGTATGAATACGTTCTTGAAAGTATGATATTTTTATGCATAAAAATATCCACATGAATAAAGTAGGCACAAAGGATTTTTGTTATAGTACAGGATTTTGGTGGTGGACAGCTAAGAAGGCTAAGAAAATGGGCTTTGTAAAGAGTAATTTGGTTTTAAACCTAATTGAGTCAGAGCATACATTTGTGTGTGTATTTATGAGACTACATATGTGTATAAAGTTTTACATTCATAAACAAAATGCAATAAAGGTCTGTTAGTTTTGAGTTATTCTATCTGGAAATAGATTAAAATTTAGGTGAAGATGACAGTTATATTCTCAAGACATTCTGTTTGCTTTGTTGCAATGAAGTTCGAAAGGAATTGAAATAAAATCCCTCCACCCTAAGCACATTTTTAACCAATTCTAATAGCTAAACACATATCTATGTTACAACTGATAATGTAAGATTGACAAGATATTAAATTTCATTTTTACTTACATTCATGGGCTAAATTTAGCAATGATTGCACAAGTGTAATTAAAGGAAATTAGATCTGATGATACTAAAGACACTGATTGGTTTTATATAGTTTTGAATTGCATTAAGAGAAAACATGCATTAAAAATTAAGACTTAAAAATCTCTGTTAAAACCTATCCAGTTAAGACACTTACAAACAGTCTTTTTGAATGATGTGCGAAATTCACAGAAGAGCATGGTATCAGTAGAAAATTAACCAACAACATAAAAGTTGATTTCAATTTCCATTTTATGATCTCATTGGTTAAAATACTGAGTGATATAAAAGTTATTTGGATTTATCTCACCCTTTAGAAAGCAATCTGCTACATGGATCTCCTACTGTGAACTACTTTTTTAAGACCTCATAAGCTGAAACATGTTGTTTCTTCAGAGAGTTCTCGCTGAAATGAAATCAAGTCATATGTTGGATCTCTACAAGTATCTACATAACACAAAATTATATCCAAGAATATTCAAATAACGTGTTAAGGATTGAAAATTAAGAAAAGAAGTGGCATAGAAAGAAAATAATTTTCAGGTCCTTAAGTGCACTAGTAATCCTTAAAGAGCCTAACTAACCTCACCTGGAGCCTCCGCATTCATCCATGAACAAGGAGGACTATTTAGGCTCGGTTCAGAGGTGTTTGGTTCTCATCTGAGCTGTGTTGGAGGTCAGCTGATGTTCATCCCACTTACAGATGTGATTATGCCCAGCCATGGAGCCCCTGGATCTGCAGCCTGGCTGTCCCTCAGCCCTTCTTTGTCACTGTGGGCACAGCCAGAGATCTCTGGGTCACTCATTACCATTGTGCTCCCTTTTGATCTGGACTCTTGGTTGTCCCTGGCTCTCATCTGTGGGTGTGCCTTGCTGTCCAGTGCTGCAGAACACGGCCTGGCCCCTGCCCCTGCCCTGCTGACTGTTCAGCTCCTGTCCCCTGTCCCATGGGGATCTGCTCCATGACACTAACACTAAGGAAGAGAATCGTTGCTTAGATAATTAGTCAGCCAAGACCTTTTAAGGAACACTCACAGATACTTCAGAGGCAACTTCCATAGTCACGGATGATCTACAAAAAAGCCTGGCAGTAGTGTTCTCACATCTATGTTTTACACAAAATAAGATTCTCATCTTGTTTAAGGACCTCCTGTGCAGTCTGTTTGTTTGGGACTTTGGCTTAGGGTCTACTTAGAAATAGGACAACTGAGAGCAGTCCCTTTCCTCCAATGACTCTGGGATGGCCTCTATACTGATTGGACTGAAAGAAATACATAATAAATGAACTAAGGGCTTTGGAATTGGTAACCTGGCAAATATCTTTTAATTCAGAAAATTCAGTCTCCTCAGCACTAGAATATTTTTTTTATGGTAGGACTAATATATTTTACAATTTATAAAATTGTAATGTTTAATCTACATGGTGGTTAGAATGGCAATAAGCTTATCTCTGCAAAGGCTTACCTGATTTCTCTGCTTTTACTGACCTTACTAGGTTTTTTCAAGTTTCTCTTAATTTGTGAAGTATCCTTTGAACAGTATTTAGTTGGGTATTTGTTCTCCTCTCACATTCTTTCTAAAACAGGTTATTTTTCTGAAGTTAACCCTGACTGTGACAGGCCCTATTGCTTTTGTTACAGGCCTTTGGTATCAGATATCAGGGCCTTAATGGACACAAAAAGAGACTTTAATGAAAATCGCAGTGGGGTACATCTTACAGCCTTTCTGAATGGTGATAGATGTCTATAAAGTTAGGACTATTAGGGGTTTCTGAAAAAATCTGTCAAGATATTTTTCTCACAAGATGATCACACGTTTTGATGCCTTTCATGTTCTGGCAGAGGTTATTCTATTGATATTTTTAATCTATGATCTCATCAATTAATTATCATACTTTATCATAGTCCACCCAGTTGTTTGAAACCCTTTTCTTTATCATTCTGTAAAAATGCAGGTTCTTGGCAGTACATTCCCTGAAGTACTCTACCTCTGTTCTGTAGTTGAAATGTTACCTTCCGAAAATCTGCAGTGGCTCTCTCATAATTCCCACCATTTCTCTTAAACTTCAAGCTTCGACAGAGAGTCAATTCCAGCCTAAGACTATCATAACTAACAGTATTTTCTCTTTCCCAACCAGTTTAGGCACCCGCCCTCAGTAGCTAAACTGCAGTCTCCAGCCAGCTGGGAAAATAAATGTCATTGGCAGGGGAGTAAAGCTCCTTCATTGTACTGATCATTGCAGATATAAACTCTCCCTCTAGAGAAGGTCTGGTGGGTGATAGAAAACAAAATAAAGCATTGTCAACACCTTTTGGCCCCTGAAGTTGGAATAAACAATATAAACCTTTTAAAGTGTGAACTGAATTCTCTCTTTCCTATCACTGATGTCCCTCCTCGATCAAACTGTAGTTCATTGTTATAAAGAGAGTAACATTTTTTGAAAACCCTTTCAGGGAAATTCTTTAGAAATCAAAGAGAATATAATCCCTTTCCAGCAACAATGTTTCTGTTTTCTTTTTAATCCAGCAGAAATTTTTAAAGAAAAGGATTTATCTAATTTGTGGTTAGCTTAGATAAAAAACATGCTCTCCAAAGTTAAGCATTTAGTCAACCTTTGAGACTGAGCAAGAGCATTTCATACACTTAATTTTCTTTTAACGTTACTCAGCAACCTAGAAATGTAGCTTGCTAAGACTAATTAGTTTTTCCTATATTTAGAGAAAAAAAATATGACCAGACTTAGGAAGCACTATTGTTGGAAATTTTATTGAAAAAGTCTGGGAAAACAGCAACCTAAGCGAAGTTGGACTTGAGATAATTTGTGAACGTGCAATCTGGGGGAGAACATAAAGGCTTCATTTTACTATATTTCAATAAACACCACTGGAGCTATGCAGCAGTAGTTCAAAATAACGGGTTTGGTTTAGACCAGGGTTTGTGCTAAATTCTCTTATCAGAGACCTGCTGGCAGAGGGAGTTGGTATGGTCAGTGAGCTTGTGCTTCTCCTCACGCCAGATGCCAGCTGTGGCTGCTGCAGAGGAGGTGGCAGGAGCCCAGACGTTCTACAGGAGACAGAAATATTTCTTGCAGGCACATTTGACTAGAGCAGATATTATCTATATTTTATCGTTATTAAGGAGCTCTGCAAACAACATCTGCCCTCCTCCAAGGCTGCATATTTTTTGGTGTGGGAGGTAGTGCTGGGATCAGAGAAGGAGCCTCCAGAAGAGGAGCTGTTATGTAGAAAAGCAGGCAGCCTTAACTGTGCTGCTCCAACATCATTATCATTGGGCTCTAAATAAAACCTGCAAGAGTCTGACAAGAACTTCTGAAAGGGAATTTGCTCTGACAGACAGTAAAATATATTTGCAAATGTTTTATGAAAGTGTCAGGATCAAACTAATAAGATTTCTCTACTCTTTCAAATCAGTTTATTATTATTGAGAATAATCAATTAATGTAAAATTCTGCTGTGACTGAGGAAATAACTTTGATTACTTTTTGAGAGGGTTTTTGCCATGTGCTTTGCCATGAAGTAAAGCTAGTAGAATAATAAATCCTCTCCAAACTGTTGCTTTAGACTCACCATTTATCTGATACTTGATCTGCGGAACAGTTGTATCTTGTTGAGATAAATTCAGTAATGTTTTTAAATATTGCGAAATGTATTTGACTCATGTATTTCCTGAGAATTCTAATCCTTTGAATACAAAAAAATTAGATTTTTTTTTCTCTCCTGCTTCTAACTTAAAGTTCCTACTAGGCTTCCATGACTTTTCTACCAGGGATCATGACTATCCTAATTCTGAGTTGTAATTATTGAATGTTTTGATAAAGAATCCACAAAAAAAATACAAAAATTATCAGACAGCTAAATAACTTTTTAAAAAGTTTTTTCAGATTTATACAACTGCACCAATGGTCCTTTTTTTTTTTTTAAATTGGGAAAAAAAAAGTAATTTTTTTTCTCCTAATGTCCTACGGAGACCTGCTGACATGTAAAAATTTGAAAAAAAACCAGATCCAACCAGATAAACAAAAGCAGAGTTCTGTTTAGGAAAAATACACAAGTATCTTAAAACAAAGCAGTGCCAAATTGACATACTATGGTGCTCTTCCGTAAAAAGAGCAGTGTGACTTATAGAAAAAAGTATAATGTGGTAAAAAAATTCAGTAAAAACATGGAGTTGATAAAGAATATTGACAAATGTGATTTTAGAAATCCACCACATGAAGAGCAGAAATTTATGAAGCGCTTAAAGTCAGTTTCTTCTAAAAGCCTAATGATATTTTTATACAGGATAAAAATACAGGATATAGTTTCTTGCTTTAAAGAAAATGTATTTAATGTGCTTCCAATGATCTATGTGTGGTTTTCAATTTTGTATCTAACAAAGACTCAATATCTTACATAACAAATTTTACACTTTTATTATGAATAATTTAGAAAAGCAAACCTATTGTTATTTCAAATAATTGTTACTCTCTGATTCACCTTGTTTAATCAGGGAAATGGGTTAGAAGGTGTCTATTTCTCTAACCCCAAACTTCCTTCTTGTCACTATTATTTTACATGAAATGTAGCTTTTTCTTTGGCTTGGTGAGGAAGAAACTGAGAGTACATTTGTACATCTTTATTTTTTGAAATGGATTCTCTGTGCTACTTGAAGTGACTTATAGGAATGTATAAAATGAGAACGGAAACCCCACAGTGCAAATAGAACTTCCTTTTCAAAAATGTGCTTTCAAAGTCTTCATGCCAAATGCATCCCTGGTGTAAATCAATTCCAGTAGCATTACGCCAGGGAACAATTCAGATTTTCCTCTCCATGTCAGTGACCCACTGGTAATATCATTCTATCTGCCATGCTACTTTCAATTGTGCTTCACTCACATTTACAGAATTAGTTACACTTTATGGCAGAAAGTGGTAAGATAGCCTTTTTTTTCCCCAATACCTTCAGGAGTGAATGCAGTGTGAGTGAATTGCACCTTCTATTTATTTTTTCTCATGAGATGGAAGGAGCAGGTGTAAAAGATTTAATGAAGCAACTGCCAAGTTGCAAGGGTCATTCGTGTGTAGAAAGCTATAAATTAGCTGGTTCTTAGGGGAAATTACCTTCTACCTTTACGATGTTGCCATTTATAAATTATCACTAAACTCCTGGGAAATAGCAGTTTGAAAGTTCAGAAAAGAAAACACCGAAATCCTTTTATATTTGCAGATATGTCAGAAAAGAATGTCTGGAAGAACTTGTAATAATAAACATTCAAGGGAAGCTTCACAGCCATAAATTTGGTTTGCTTTTGCAAAAGTTGCCCAAAATATACATACTAAAATCCTTTTTGTATAGACAGGATTAGTCTGTGGTCATTGGAGACCAGTTTACTACCTGATGTAAGTAAATCTGCCAAGTCATAATACTTTTTGTAAGATGTTTTCTTACCCTCTTTAAAACACTTTTTTGTTTTAAAAAGAAAAAAATAAAACTTTTTTTTTTTTTTTTTTTTAAACATGAAAATTCTTTAATTATTTATCTGCTATGTAATTCTTCAGGGTTTTGTTGGAGAATAATGGCAGTATGAATACCTTTAAGAGATAGACTGTAACTCTGCTACATCATTATATGGCAAACCCAGATTGCTAAGAATAAGCTCCTAAAAAGGAATAAAATCTGTAAAAGTAATGTACTTGTCTCTTTTGGTAACTGATCTGAGAAATATCACAGTATTCTTGGGGCTGAGCGAATAGTTTCAGCTGGTATCAACTGATATAGCAAAAGGAGTCTCATAAATACAAAAGTTTGAAACAGCATCCTCAAGAACTCTCTTTGCTGCTGTTGCTATTCTGAAGCAAATATTCAGTTGATGGACAGTTGATTAAAAACATATGTTCTATAAATAATTTTAGGCTGCATAATTTTAATCATTTACTTTAGTCTTTTTTCCCACCTCTTAAATAGACGCTTGACATAACACCATTACAATAGAAAAACATGAAGTTGTAGAGGATAAAAACGCACATTCTGTATTTTGGTAGTCGAGGGAAAGCTTGAGTCTATTTTTCCTATCCCTTCTTGTGAAAATCAATAAAATTAGAAAATGTTTTTCTTATGTTTTGCAAATTTTAATTATTATTAAGGGGGACAATTTTGTAAATATTTTCCCCATTGCTACTTTTAAAGATTCTACCAGAGCCTTCTCTTTTTGTTAGTTGGAAGATTCTTTCTAATTTAGAATGAGTTCAAGCAGTTTATAGCCACTATTTTTGCTTTTTGGTTTAACAAGCTTTTTGTTTTCTAGTGTTGATCTCCTCCTTGCTTCAGCAATTGTATTTGCACTCCTTCTCTGGCACTGTATCACTGTGTTCATGAAGTTAAATTCTTCTGCTCCCTATCCAGGAAGGTAGAACACCCTTTCTTCTCATCATACAATTTTGCAGTTAGTTGCAAAATTCAGGTCTGGGCAATTTGTCCTGAGTGTGGGTGACCAGTAATATTTTTATGCTATCATTTTGTAGAGGTCTTCTTTAACTATGAACACACCTCTCTTACTTAGAAATGCCTTGCTAGATAGAGAAATGTCAGAAAAGTTAAGAAGTAGTTTTAGATTACACCATACCGTGTTCGGTATGCAAGCCCTGCTCCTCTTCCCGTAATTTCTGTTGAGGTTTTTAGCATTTCAGAAATCTTATTAAACTCTGTAATATGGTGCTTTGTACCGCTAAATGTTATCTATTTTGTTCCCTTCCTTGAAATCTTCAGGTTCTTCCAGCATGACATTCTAATCCTCTTTTGTGTTGATGCACCTGACTTTGTGTCTTCAACAGGTTTCTTTAACAAGCTGCTTCTTTTTCCCTTGTCAATAAAATCAATTATGTTCTCTACATCTGATTTTCAGTTAACTGGTTTATAAAACATGGATCTATGGTTTTATCCCATTTTATCTCATTTTCTGCTTATCCCCCTGCCTAATTTATTAGACATCTAAGAAATACTCATTTAGAATATTATCTAAAGCCATGGCACTATCATGGCATTTCAGGGTAGGCTGCAATAGATAATATCTTATCTGCAGTCACCAGTACTCCTAAATGGATATTCCTTTGACTGCAGTGCTATCAATTTAACAGTATTGAAAGTACAGTGTAGCAGAAAAAATAGTTTGTAATCATGACAAACACAATACTCTTTAAGCAGGTTAAATTGCATAGAAATATCTCCCATCAGCTCAAGAAAAGAAAAGGATCCAGATATTGACTATGATTAGATGTTTACACAACTGCATCAAGCAGGGTCCCTCTACCCTGAGGGATTAGATGGTAAAGAAAAAGCTGTAAAATGGTCTGTTTTTCACCAAATACACGGAGCATACATCATACAACATATTTTACTAGCTCACATATAAATATAGATATATACATATTCATATACCTTTTCAAGTGAACTGAACAGAGCTTTGAATTTTCTTTTTTGCAATTCTCTGATTCTTCATTTACTTCCTCCTGCCACTTTCATTCTCATATTTTCTATTCAAAATGCCAAATAGTATATGTTATATATAGTCACACTGTGCATGGCCTCACTTTGCAAAGAAAGACAAAGGATGCCACCATTATGTTATGTTGCATCTATTCTTCATAATCTTACTAAGATTCTTCAATGTGGCATAGCAATAACCTGGTAAAAGTGGATGACTGGGTCTTCTGAGAGTAGCTGGATAATGTGGTGTTCTGTGAATATTATTTGCTATGTCAATTCTGATCTCAGTATTTTAAATTCAGTGAAAAATCATCCTTCCTAAGTGAGGTTTGCAGCATAATCTAACAAAGTGCATGAGGTATCTCAGTGAGCTCTTCTGGATCAGGTCTGTTTCATGCTTTATTCTTGCTAGTTATTTAAAAAGTTACTTTAATGAAATGGGTCAGGTTAGTATGCTTTTGATTATTTCGCAAGGAGTTGCATTTCCCTGGCATACTAAAAATCTCCGAGAATTATTCTCCCTCCTTCAGGGGAAGCATTGAGTTGGATATTTAATTAAGTGCTATATAGCTTCAGCTATCATTTACTTCATCTGGAGCAACTGCATTGTTCCAGTCCTGTTCTCCCAGAATTAAAAACTGTGTGTCTAAGTGGATTAGATCATAGAATCATTGAATGGTTTGCGTTGGAAAAAACCTTAAATATCATCTTTTTTCAACCCCCTGCCTTGGGCAGGGACACCTTTCACTAGACCACATAGTTCAGAGAGATGTTCCCCTCATTTTTGTACGTACCATATTTTTATAATCTCTGATCTCTCTTTTAAGTAGGTGACTCTAAATGAAGATCCCAGGCCACAAATAATAGCATGAATCTAATCAAAAGGTGTCATAATCACAGCAGATTGGTTTACAGTTATGTATTTGCTGTTTTGATCTTCTTGGATACCAAGGGGCAGATTCATGCATTTATTTCAAAAGAACATTGCAGTGCAATGTTACATTTCAGAGGATATAGAAAACAGAAGAACACAGTAAGACCAAATAATTATTTTTGTCCTATTGAATTACTATCTTCAGATAATTTTCAGGGTAAAAATGCTATTATAGATTTGCATATAGACACTATTATATGTGAACTCAATTTGAGAATCAGAATAAGTAAATAACTCAATCATATTTTCAGAATAACTGAATTGTGCAAAATAAATCATTCACCAATGAATACAGAACTAAGGATATGAACTTTACATCATGATCTTTGTAAGTGTAATAAATAACTTTATCCTAAATCTACATCTCCGATGCACCTGTTCATTATTAGTCATAAGTTATATTTCCTTCCTCAATACAAGTTTTTCAACAGTACTTATAGAAAAACCCCCGAGCTTTTGAAATAGAAAGAGAATAGCATAGTGCCTGGGCTATTTCTCAACTGTGATAGGAGATTTTCACAACAGTGGCTGAATGTATTTCCATTCTTCCTCTTTACCGAAACTGCAGTGCTATTAAGAAAGTTCTTTTCCTCAGATTGCAGACTAAAGAAATGTCTGGCAAAATAGTATTTTAAGAGGTTTCTTAATGATTTTACAGATTTAACTATTTATGAAAACATGGCATTTTCCTAATAGAAATTCTAATCAAATCAATGAAAAAAATCAAATTCTAACTCTCAGATTATAGTAGGAGTTGAGTTTAGTTAGTGGGTAATGAAATTTTATTAAACTGTTTATATAAAACCTTTCTTCTTTAATTCAAACTTGTAGCTGAATAAGAATATAACATGCAAATGAAATGTGAATGTAATTTTTTTTTCAGTCAAGCATGGTTTTTCACTATAAGAGTAGATAAGGGTTTTTTTTCAGTGGTTCTATATTTAAAATTTACTATCAGTTTTTACTCTTTCTCAATTTCTTTACTTCAAAAAATTGTTGTTTTCTTGTTTAATTTAAAGGCTTATTTTTCATTCTAATATCTAACCTAAATTTCTCTTCTTTAAATTTGCAACTATTACTACTTGTCCTATGACCACAGTTCCTAGTGAAGTGTCCCTCTTCAGATTCCCTTCCCTTCAAAATCTTTCAGGATATGCCATTCCGGATATTTTATACAAAAAAAAACCCCAAAACCCTCTCTCCCCCACCAAAAAAAAAAACCAACCCAAAAACCTCCCAGAAGCAAAAAGCTTCAACTACAAAAAAAAACCACAACCCAACCAAAGCCCTCCCTACTATATTTATTGAAGAGCACTTTTCAAAACAATTTTTCTTTCTATTTTACTCAAGCCACTTATCCATTGTAACTTGCCTTCTTCATTATTCGTGGTTCGAGTAGAATCACAATTGTCATACACTGGTAGCAGCAAATAATTTATCTGACTTGGTGCTGCTTGGCAGATTATCTCATGTTGGTGCCCATTTTTTTCTTGGGGATATTTCTTTTATTTTTCTCATGTCTAAAATTTTGGTTGAGCAATGTGGTTGTCCCATGTCTCATGGCAGAAACTGTCCCTCCTCTCCCTGCTGAGCAATTTGCCATGCCTAGTCTCTCTAGATTTGTAGATAATAGCCTCAAAAGCAGTAATTGCTAAAAGAAAAAGACTTTGTCTTCCTTTCTACTCTTTTAGAAAGAAAAACTGTGTATCAGGAATAGAATAGCTTGATATCAAAAGTTCTAGAATTTGATTCTCCCCCTTCCTATAGACAACTCTAGAAAAAGCAGATTCAAGTAAATAAGAAAAGTAAAAACAATAAATAAAAAATTTTGGGGCTTAAGAGAACAAATTTTGCAAGTTAGTGATTTGGGTAAACAATTTATACTCATAGAATTCCAGGTTGGAAGGAACCCCAAATATAATCTGGTCTAACCTTTCTTTGGCAAAAGCGTGGTCTAGACAAGATGGCCCAGCAACCTGTCCAGGTAAATCCGAAAAGTATCCAGTGTTGGAGAATCCTCTGCTTACTTCCCTGTGGAGAGTATTCCAATGGTTGTTCTCACTGTGAATTTTCCTCTTGTGTCCAGTCATATTTTCCCCAGGAATAACTTTTATCCATCATCCCTCATCTTTTCCATGCAACTTCTTTTAAACAGGGAATCTCCATCTACAATATCCACCCATGTCGCTTTTTCCCTCACAAGTAGATTCCCACTGCCTCACAAATACTACTAAGTATAACATTAATATGTAGGATGTTATCTATCACCATCCTAACACATCTCAATATACTTTAATTTACCAGTTGAGTCTAATTATAAAATTCCTTGCATGGTCTGCAATCCTTCAGTCTTCACACCAGCAGGTGTTCTGAAAAAGTCTAGTCAGTTTTTACTTATATAATTGTTTTAAAAGTCTTTAAGAAATGAGAAGTGAATATGCCTGACTGTGAAGATTGTGCTTATTAGCTGTAACTTCCCTTTGAATTATGCTTCCAAATGGGATCTTGGGAGAATTTGTATAGGATGTTTCCTCTCAGAGAAGCATCTGAATAAACCTGCATTCATGGGTATCTGGAGGTCCGAGGAACAGACCAAAACCTGAAAGCCCGAAATCCACCTTTTTGGACAAAGAAGACAGCAATTCAGTCAGATAAAAAGGAAAGACAAGTTCCATTTTACCTTGGTATAAATAGATTTCGTGCTTCATTTCACTTGCATCTTCTGCCATTATGTTCGTTATTGGCATTAGAAATATTTTTATTTTTAGTTGCATATTTCTTTCCTCCAGCTTAAGAAGTACTGTAAAGTACCTGGATAATAACAGAGCATTTGTTACTGAAAGACACAGAAAGGTTTACTAAGTATATTAATAAATATGCAAGTTTCACAGCGTATTTCTTGGCCAAAGGCTAAGAGTAGGTATTGGTTTCAGGTGTCTGAGACAAAGGGAAATGCTGCACTGCAGAGGCCAGGAGAATCAAAGCGCCACACCTTAATCAAGGCTACTGTCTGGAGAGTTAGATGTGTCCTTCCCTGAAAGTTAATATGGAGATTATCCTTCTGGATTTTGTGATTCCAAACTGTCTAGACCTGGAGGATCAAAAATTTCAAGCATATGCTCACCAGCAATGAAAATATGCCTTTTTGGATTAATGATGTATTTCTTTAATAACACAATTTGGAATAGGCTGAAAGTATTTGTGTATTTATGGTAAATTCTAATGTCAGCAATAAAAATGCAACATACCTGATAACTCCTAAAAATTTTAACATTGTCTTTGAAATATGATTAATTGGATTGGAATATTTACCAAAGAGCTAAACATATTGAAGCATTTTGTACAAAACATTCTGTTTTGGGTTGTTTCAGTTTTTTTATTCAATACAAACAATTTCAAATTCAAGTAAGGAGTCAAAGATGCAGATGAAATAGTTTTTAACCTCAAGCAAAACTAGTAAGAGACAATCACCATAGGATCCTCACTTCATTCTATCCAAATACCAAAGGCCAAAGATTTTTGCAGCCTAAAGACTGAGGTAGACCCTGAGGCTGTAGCAGAGTTTTAAAACAAAGTTCAGGCAACTATTCTCTACAGGAGAGCATTTGGTGAAATTGAAAACCTGCATATACATAGATACACATTTGTGAATCCCAGTTGCTTGAAGGAATTCAAGATAATCTCTGACAGCTTTTGAATCACAATTTGAGGATGAGCTGGTTTTGATAAGTTATTTATATTCTCCTGATGTTCACACAAATTGGGCTGAGGACTGATCCCTTGCTATAAAACAAAGTCTAGATACTCCAGGATAGCAAGATACAATCATTGTCACTTCACTGTTGAAGTCCTAACTTCCATGAAAAACAATAAACTGTGCAGCTGGTGATCACAGCAGAACAACACATCTTCTGTTGCTTTTTTGCCCATTCTGTGAATATTCAAGGGAACAAAGCTCATATTCAAGTTTATACAAAAGCAGTTTTGTACCATTCATAAGTTACAATTTTTATTCTTCCGCTTTAACTGTGATTAAAAGTTTCCTATGCCCTTTATGTTTTCTCTTCATTTCATGGATATTTTCTTAAGTCAGCACTCTTATATAGATGAAATTTGCTAGAAGTTAACACTTCAAAAAACTCACAGAACCCTGTGAGGTAGAAACAGAAGAAACAGAGTGGTAAATAAGACTTTTTGATTTTAAGGATCTCTGTGCTTTTTTCTTATGCCTCTGTATCTCTTTGCAAAGCAAAATTTGGAACAATTGTAGCTCCAAGCTGTTGCTTAATATTATTATTATTCAATAGTGTTCAGCATCAAATAAAACTTTGTAAAATCAGTGTACTTTTAGTTATTATTTCTTTATTTCTTTAATCATTTTATTAAATTGGATTTTGCTATACCCACATACTGATAGTGCTTAATATCATATCCCACAAGTACTATTGGTAATGGAATTATTTCAGCATAGGAAACAATTTCCTGTATTTTGATATAAATGGAATAAAAAATCTCTGATCACCTTAAGTTTTCTAAGCTCTTGAGCAGCCTGGACTTATAAGACACACGTTCACATATATAACTTATTGATAATTTTGTGACCATGTGGCTGTATCTTCCCTGCATTGGTCTGAAAGAGAAACTATAGAAATATTGAATATGTTATACAAGAAAATAAGGCTTTGTAGGAGAAATACATTATTGTACTTGACTGCTTCTTTAACGTTTTCCTGAGACAAGTTGTTTTCTCTCAAATCATGACAATTCTGATACAAATTTGGAAAAAGATGGATGAATAAGAAAACTGTTTTTCCATTCCTTAGTCATATTTATGTGGAGGAATTTATCTAGCAGATCTTTTCATGTGAGGATAAGTAACTCTTAAATTAATGTGAAATACTACTAATTGAGTCTTCCCCTCTCTGAATATTTTTCTACTTCCAAACCCTGGTATTTCTATACAAAAATACTTAATTAAAACATCTCGAGGTTTCTTTGGACTGTGGTGCAGCAATGGGACCTTTCAAATACCAGATTAACATAAGTACATTGTTTTATAGAGAATTTTGCTGAAACACATAGCAAGTATTTGTTAGCCTTTTTCTGTCTTGATTCACAAGAAAGGAGAGAAGTATCTTATGGATTGCTCATGGTGCTATTTTCTTTAAAAGAGACACCAAAGTAAAAGAAAAACATCTTTTTGTTGATGGGAAGAATGTGGAATAAAGTCATACTGAGATTTACTCTTCAGTTACAGAACCATAAGAAAACTTAAACAGTAAGAGAGTATTTCTTTGGGAATGAGATAGCATTTGTTCTTTTGTTTAGTTTCTTGTAGCTCAGGAAAACACATGCAGCTTTGTGAAACTTTCAGTATTGGGTTGGTTCTGCACGGGATAGAGTTAATTTTCTTCATAGTAGTTGGCATGGGTCTATATTTTGGATTTGTGATATAAGCAGTGTTGATGACATGGGGATGTTTTTGTTGTCACTGAGCAGTGTTTGCACAGAGTCAAGCCTTTTTCAGCCTCTCACATCACCCCACCAGCAATTACACTGGGGGTGCACAAGGAGCTGGGAAGGAATGTCGACTGGGACAGCTGACCCCAGCTGGCCAAAGGGATATTCCATAACACATGGCATCAGGTTCAGCATAGAGATAAAGCTGGGTAGAAGTGGGGGGACATTTGAAGTGATGACATCTGTCCTCCCAAGTCACCACTACGTGTGATGGAGCCCTGTTGTCCTGGGGATACTGAACAGCTGCCTGCCCATGGGAAGCAGTGAGTTAATTCCTTGTTTTTCTTTGTTTGTGTGAGCAGCTTTTGTTTTCCCTATTAAGCTGTCTTTATTTCAACACATGAGTTTTCTTCCTTTTACTCTTTCAATTCTCTTCCCATCCAGAGTGGCTGTGCAGAGCTTAGTTGCCAGCTGGAGTCAAACCACATGTGTTTATGGCACAAAGTATGTGACAAAACATGACTTTGTTCTCACGACTGGCATTCTGATCTAGCTATACCCAAATTCTGAGCAGGTTGGTTAGAGCATAGTGTTGGCATTAATAAAACCAAGGTCTTGGATTTGATCCCTGTATGGGCTATTCACTTAAGATTTGAACTTGATGATTCTTCTGGGTCCCTTCCAACTCAGATGATCCTTTGATTTTGTGATTACGTGCTTAAGTATCTGCTGCATGTAACGCAACAGACTCAGAAACAAAAAGAAGATTGGCTGGTGTGAGCAGCAAAATCAAAATCAGAATAAAATTAAGAATGAAATTTAAGAATAGTTTACTTAAAATGACAAAAATGAAAATACAAGTCAAAGTAGTTTGTGTGTGTGTGAAACTCAAATCTTATTTGCCATATCAGTCTACAAACTATCTAGGAGCTATTAAACATACTCTGTAAGCAAACATTTTCTAAACAAGTTCATATGTAAGAAATGTTCTCATATTTAACACAGGAACTACCTTCCCAAGAAGACAAAGGGTTTCTTACCACAGTTCTGAGGTCACAGCCTATAGTATCTGCTTTCCAAACAGCTTTGGCTTCTGGCGTTCAAGTTTGTCCTGGCTTCCTGTTGCAGGGATCCTTAATGGGCTGGGATTATTCTATGCTTTAAATTTAAGTCTCTAGAATTAGTATGCTACTTATTGCCAATGTCTGTATCTTTTTAATCTTCCTTCTGTTGGGTGAAATTAAAAGAGACAGAACAGGCAGTTAAAGATGTTTCCAGCTTTTGGCAATATGCATCTATACTGTTTAGAAGGTGACAATTCTACTGCCTGCAGAGGTTTTTTTTATTGACTGTACATTTATCTGGGTATGTAGAATAAAAACTGCAGGATTTTTAGGAGAAAACCCAGCTAAGCAAATCCATAATCCAATACCAAGATGAAGAATATTCACTTCTTCACTTTACACTGCCAAATTCCTGAACCAAATTTATTTGTTTTTCCATATAGATGAAGAATCTTTTCCACTTCAACCTCAGTTTTCCATAAAATACATGTTCAGATTTTCCAGCTGACTTTTTTCAGTGGTATGTGTCGTGTTGTGTTGTGTCAGTAAAGGCAAGGTGACTGAAGCCAAGCAACTTAACACATTAACTACTAAAGATTTCAGCAACAAACATTGAAATCCAAATCTCACTGGCTTCTTGAAAGTAATTGCTTTTTCTTCATGGAAATAGTGTTTTCCAACCTGCTTTTTATAAAAGCAGATTGTTTTCGAATGTCTTGGCACAGGATACAGATGGCTCTGATTTGGTTTTGTTTTGAAATGCTCAGCACATTTCTAATTGCACAAAAACATAATTTAAATGTCTGACTCTGCAAATTTATTTTGTTTTGGCATGAAGTACAGTAGAGGCTTTAGTAGCATGTGATGGTGGAAAAGAAATTTGAAAGTAAATGTTTCTATGTTAATAAGGAAGAACAGCTTCTCCTCACAAAATGTGACTTCAAAAGAGTTTTTTAACTAGAGGCACTATCAAAAGAAACAGGGAAAGCAGCAGAAAAAATTAACCTTGACCATAGCATGTAGTTTAATTAGCAATAAACTGGGCAACAATTTCCAGAGGATCAAATTGCTTTAAAATTATTCATTGTTCAGAAAAATCACAGTGTTAATAAAACATATGTATATATGTGTATGTATGTGTTTTAATATTGTGTACAAAATGAAGAAGTTTGCCTCTTTTTTAGTAAATAATCTACACTTGTAAAAAAAAATCTCAGTTCATCCATTTTCTTCTTCTATTACATCTGCAGTCACGTTTTTTTCCAGGTGTAGCTGAGCCAGTTGAAGAGATTGCTCTTCTCAGCTACTCTTAAGAACCTTCTGGCTGGAAGTTGCTCTCTCTCCTCTCAGCCTTCAAGTGCAGACAATCTTATTTCACTTCTGTTAAAATGACCCAATTCAACATTAGTGATAACACGTTCCAACTTGACTGTCTCTGGGCTGACATTGCACATACTCATATTTACACTCTGACAAGTGAGAAGGAAGCAACCTATGGTGTGGAAAGGTTAGTTGAAAATAGCACGGAGTAGGACCACCCTATTTTTGGAAATCCGAATTTCTGTGATATTTCTATAGAATAAATTCACAGCAAATGAACACAAAACAAGTACACCCCTGCTATGTGACATCTTGCCACTTAAATGAAATTATTACTTGTTCTTATTATATCACAGCAGTCATATCATACCTTTCCTGTCAGAATCTTGATTCCTTTTTCTGTGTTCCTGCAGGCTTAACGCCGGTTTTCCAAATCATATCATTATATCATTTATATCTCTTTTTTTCTGCTCCAAATAAGGCAGATTCAACAAGAGCACTAGCAGTAGTGGGTACTCTCAAACAATCTATTATTGTAATAGGAAGCTGTGCAAATGTACTTGAACTTTGCTATTTTTCATTTCAATTTGGATTTTAATAAAGAAGGACTAAATCAACTAACTGCTTGAGTAAGACACTGAAGACAAGATAAAAAACTTTACTTTTTTTTTTTTTTTTGGTCTCAAAATGACAGCAAGAATTATTTTTGTTTCAGAATACGTTTTTCTGGAACAGCAAAAATAAAGACATCTTGAGAGAAAAGAAAGAAAACAGGAACAGCCAAGTATACTCCAAGATACTGCATTTTGAAGAAAAAAATCAAACATAGGAAAAACATGAGAAGGACTAATGTTGGATTGTCAACATATCTAAGGTAAAACACATCATTTTTATTTTCTCGTAAAACACATGTTAATTTCACTGAAAGGGAGGAAAAAATAAACCTTTAACAAACACCTAAATAATACTTCATATAACTAAATAAAGTTTCACTGGGCTTTGTACTAAGTGAAGTAGGAGGTGAAGTAGATTGAAGATGGATGGCAGTATGTCTCCTTTGGTACTTAGTGTAGCTTTTCCATCTTATTTGAAATCAAAAGGAAAAAAGTTAGGTTATTTGGGGGGAGAGGGTTTTTTTTGGTTTTGTTCTTTTTCGGCTTTTTTGGGTTTTTTGTCTGGAGCTTTTAGCTTTACATTCATTCTTGGCTGCTTGGCAACCGAGAGAATATCACAATGTAACAGATTGCATAAGTGAGATCACTGCGTAGTTGTACCTAAGGGAAATTTCTTTGCTACAGTTGATGTAAATTAAAAAATGCTATGAACTCAATTTATCAAGACATTGAAGATACTTCAGTCTTCTGAATAGTCTTCCTGACCTCAGTTGACACCCTTATCTCACTGCCATCCTTTCCCACAGAGGAACAATTTTCTGTGTAAAGAACTTTAAGTTACAATGGCACGTAGTACTTTAGATCTGCTTAGATGTGCCTCTGGAATATTATGTAGTGATTCTTCCCTGCCATTGAAAACACACCAGTCTATTGTATACATTTGGAGTCTCTGTCTTGCATCTTGATATGTGTATTGAAGAAAGACTTATGTGAAAAAAACTCTTGTTAAATTGAGTTAAAGGATAAAATTTTAATACTGTGGAAAGAAACCAAGACTTCTGCAGAGCCCTGTAGATTCATTGGTGGTTCAGCAAGCTTCACTTTTTCAGTAATGCATTTTTTTCTTCATGGGGATGATCACTGCTTGGACTTTATTCTTTCTATTTTAAAATCTGGTATTACAGGGTTCTTCTAATTACAATTAGTTGTTCCCTAAACTGCATCCACCTCAAGACCAAAGAAGTAAAAAAGAATTTTTAACCCACTCACTTAATCAAATCTTCACTGTGATGTCAAAATATGAAGGACATAAATGAAATAGCCACAAAAATGCTGAAAGAGCATTTTTCTGTGGAGTGCTTGCTGCAGGAAAGATTTCAAATATCCAGAAGCTCATGATTTCTATGATACATAATTATAACTGCATGTATACTATGTAAATATTTTACAGAACAAAATGCAGAATCTTCTATGAACCCCAAAAAATCAGAACTTCCATTTCTCAAGTGTTTCTTCATCTCAAATCTCCCAGGCTCAGAAGTACTGCCACATGTATTCGTGTGCCCAAGAAACCAAGTGCAAAAAGGTAATGTTGATTGAATCATGCCAGATATGAGCTGTAATTCTGTGACGGGGAAAAACAAGGTGGAGAACTGGTATTCAGATTGATATCTGGCACTGCAAAGAGAGCAAGCGTTTTGAAATTAGCTACACCTGAAAAATATATAAGGATGTCTATGTCAGAAGCTGGCCGCTAGGAAATCCATGAGCACAGACAGACAAGCAAGATATCACAGATGCCAGCACTTCTATCACCTGGACATAGGTGTTTCTAGAAATGAGATATGTGGAAAATCCCATTGTTCTCTACACTGCAAAGTGAGACCTGTGATGAGCTGTAGAGGGTATCACGTGAAAAACATGCCAGGAAAAAAAAGAGTTTTAACCTATTTCACAAAAGCTCATTAATATCTTCAGATCATGCATTCACACATCCCATCCCCGTCCCCCCCAAAGCTGAGCTTTAAAAAGACATTCTCTTCTACCTTTCTGAGCACATCTCAGCCAAACAGAATGATTTCAGGAGGCCACTACAATCCAATTATTGATCTAATGAAGGAAAAAAAAGGAAGCAGCAACTTCCTTTTATTGATGAATATTGGACAGACAAAATCCTGCCTACTGCCATAATAAGAATAAAATTCCTCTATGCCTTAATTTGCACAAGATATTGTAGGAGAAAAAAAAAAAGCAGTACACAAAATTGATCACTTTGCTGGGCTGAAATGTGATTTGTCATTGCCAATGACAGGCAGACACCAGCAAATTCAGTAACAGAAATGTCTGTGGCCTTAAAAGCTTCAGTGTCAATAGCGCCTATAAAATTCTAGAGTCTCAGCCCCTGTTGTGTTTTCCTGTTGGGTTAATCATTTTACTCATGATGGCACAGAGCCATCATGGAACTAAGGCTTCAGGTGGCCTGCTCAAAACTTTCTTGTAGATATTATACAGGTGTGTGGAGAATAGGTTTAAAGAAGTTTTTTTCCAATAATACATAATTTTCCTGATGTTCTGCAGGAAGGAAGAAGAGCTAACTCCAGCACGGGTTGTACAGTCAATTTGATAGATAACTGCTGCTTGAAAAGTAAGCATGACATGTATGCTTGATGGCTTCAAAGTGCTGTAAATTGCTTATAGTTTCAGACTTTCTGTCCTTTTCCAGTCATTTTGACTAAGATGGAAAAAAAAAAAAAAAGAAAGAAAGTATAAAGTATTCAAGGTTTTAAAATAGAAAACAACAATATTTTACCTGTCTCTAAAGCCCTTGAAACTGAAATGCTCCTAAACTGTGCTGAACTTAAATAATTCAAGAGTCGCTTATACACAGCTCTTACAATATCCAGCCTTAGGAACACAGAAATAGTCTCTGCAGTGACAATTAAATACCTTACCCTGAGGAGTCAGAACATATTTTACAAAACCATCTACTAGATGAGGGAAATATAAAATTTCTAAGTCTGCAGATTCTCAGCCATGCAGTGGCAAAGGTATAAAAGAACTTTACCTCTTGAACAGAGTTTGATTGCAGACAAGCAGTGAGCAAGCACAGGTACCACAGCGGTGTCAGTTGTTTAGCAGGATTCTGGGACATAAAACAGGAAAACTCCTGAGATGTTTTGACATGGTTCCTCACTTCTTTTCACTTCTACAATGTTGCTCTAACCAAGCAGAGTAAACAGTTCTGACTGTGACACCAGTTTGTCACTTTATTGGCATGTAGGTAACAGAGATTTGAGTCTGAACATGTTCTTGATGATAATAGCAAAAGAAATAGATAATAGAAAACAAATAAAAATAAAATCCATTAAACTACTTGTCATAAAACGACAGATTTTAATCACATTGATGATTTTATAGATTTTCTGAAACATAGTGACATCTACACCTCTTAAAAACTTTATAAATCTAAACTCTTTTTGTTGTTGTTGTTGTAGGAAATACATTTAGGCAGAAAATGTTTGTTAACAATATGTTCTAGGCAAAGTTAATGAGATTTAAATTCTAAGATACCTTAACCTCAGTGCAACACACCCTTTATGTGCACAAAGGGCAACTATTTCTTAAATGATCCTCCTTAAATAGATATCTGAAGCTAGAAGGAGGGTAATTAAGAGGTACAATAGAAATTATGTTCAAAGAGTGAAGAGGAAGAAGAAAAGATTTTTCCTACTCTGGAAGCAAGGGTGACTGTGCTTTCAACTAATTTTTTTTTTTTTTTCACAGGAAGAATGTACAAACACTTTTCCAAAAAGAAAATAAATAAATATGAAATATGTTAGTTTCTGATGGTACAATTTTCCAATATTCTACATGTAGAAACACTGTAGTCATTGATATTCTAGAAGCCAAGATACTGAAACAGGGAGGAAGAATCTTTTTTGTTAGTTTAAATTTTATAAACTGTAGGATAGACTATCTTTTTAATTTTTTTATTTTATATTTTTTAATGGAAATGTGTTCTTCAAATACTAAAACTTATTTATTAATAAATTTAACTGCAGAACTGACACCAAGGACTTTCATATCTAGAAGTGAAATTTGTCAAAAAACATCCAATACTGAAACATTTTCACAAACTCCTTGTTTTCCAAAGTACACCATCAGATTATCTAGGAGATTGCAATTTTACCATATAAGCAGTATAAGCCAGCAAAGAAATAAAATGCATTTCTAAGCAGTGACATAATTTGGGATGCTGCATAAGGCTTTGTTATTAATTTTCATAGTCTGATGTACATCCAGAGTAAAGGTGATAATTTTTAGTGCTCTGATCACATTCATCAGCTGTCACTTCCCAAGTAAATATTCTACATCCCTGGGAGTCAGCAGCAAAGACTGGGGTATTCTGTGTGTGCCTCACTTTTGATGTAGTAATTTAGACATTTCTTCTGTGACTGTACTTATCCGGGTAGCCCTCATTAAAGTCACAGCTGACTCTTGTCACTGCTGTCTTTCCAACAGTGATAGTTATTCTTTTGTTCAGTGGAAACCTATTATTTTCTGACATCCCTCAGAGATGTGGTACAAAAAGAGAGCCTTTGTTTCCCCAGAACTTTTTGCATCTCTGCCAAGTCATCCCATATATCCATATATATGAACAGCTTTCTCCTTAGTTTTTCTTCACCCACTCTTATTAATGTTTATAACAGGAAGTCCGATTTTGAGCCACTGGCTTTGAAGTTTGCAACCAATACTGAGATCTAAAAATTCTTCTTGTTCAATGTCTGGACTTTCTGTGTGTGAGTGCTAACAAGAGTCAGCACCGAGGTTTTCCTCCTTACTTTCTCCTTAAATCCAGCTTAACATATTCTTAAAGATATGTCAGAGAAAAGAAATTCTAGGACCAAACTGTAAAATAATAGTGCTTTTCATGTTTTTTATGTCTTGGTAACAGATTAAATCTAGTTGGGCATCAGTGTAACTTTTCAGTCATTAGCTTTGAAATCATACTTACATGACACAACTACCTCCATTTTGCCATTCCTTTATGTGTTAACAGGGTTGCATAGGAAATTGTGATTATAATGATTGCTCATACTCATGAGAAATTATGACAGGAATTTCTAAGGTTTTGGATAACGCCAGTTTCCCTTGAAATGGGTTTTGTTATGGACATAATTTTAATACATCTTTATTCACAGTCTTTCAGCAGTACTTACTAGTTCAGACACAGTTCTGCACTGGTATGGTTATCTAAATCAGGGCGACATCCATCCTACATCATATACAGACAGAAATCACCTATACTGGATGCTGCATAGCTCATTTTTAGGTGCCTTGGGATGGAATTCTGAGCAGAATGGGATTAGAGTTCTCATTCAGTTACCATGGAAAGTTTGGATTGCAGGTTATGTATATAAAAAGTCTACACAGTGACGTGGAAAATACAGCAGCAACAGAAATCTCTTAAAAATGTATGCCTAAATCTCCATCTCTGGATACCTGAAAGATTTGCCACTTCATTTATCATCATTGTCATTTGTCAGTACCTTAATCACACAAAGTCAGTGGCTTGCTGTTACTTATTGTTTTAAGCAACAATACCAAAAAAATTAAGCTCGTCTTTTTGTTCACCTTGGGAAGGTCACTTAAATTTTCCAACTGATTCTGTAGGCAGTTATTCTGCATATGTGGGGAATTATTATCTAATTGAGAATTACATTTTCTCTTTTACTAAGGGGATAATTGAAAAAAATCTACTGTGGTGAATTTCCTCGTCTATCTGAATGCTTCATCATTAGCATTTTTAAAAGCCCTTCAGATATTAAAGGAAAATTGAGTGTACTCTGTTTGATTTCTAACTTCCTTTGCCTGCGAAGGAAACACGTGGTAAAAAATATGAAGTACTGCTTAGTCAGCTTTCAGTCTAATTACAAGAATGCTTTGTGAAGAGTGGAACTTCAGCAGTGATGTTTCTGTAGTGTACTTAATACCTTTCTTCTATGCTCACTTGATCAGGATGCCCTCTCCATCCCTTGTCTTCGCTCCACTTTTACTTAGGAACCAAAACCATCCATTGGAATGAAACTTCTAAATGTAATATTAAAGCCGTTTTCCTTTGGGACCATTGAAGCTGATACTTAGATGTCAGAGATGTTCAGCCCCTGCACTTTTAATAATGTGATTTCAGCTGAGGAGAGGAGATTTTCACAAACCTTTGTGTTTGATTAGTCTGCCAGTGAAAAAGCCAAAACCCTTGTGCCCAATGAGGCAGTCACTCTCTCATTGTGAGGACCCTGCACTGAACAGTCCTGCTGCATCGGAGAGTGGTTCAGCGTACTTGTTCAAGGTCATATGCAAAGAGAAAAATCCTTCTCCTGGGTGTCTACACCTTTAACTGGTCTGTCAGCACCCCAGGAAAGATACAGGGCACACACCAACATAAGAAGAGACACCCCCTCCCAGGCTGCCACAGGTGAGTGTGTTCCCTGCTGCCAGCAACTGTGAGTGCCCTTGAAGGACTCACACTTAACAGTCCATGGAATAACACTCAATATGATGTAAAATTGTGACAGGTTAAGGTTCAGAGATTGCTTGTGATAGTATCAGGCTGCAAAAATGTATTCAAGGCAATGTATGGACAAGCTGAAATTCCTTAAAGCTGGCTCCAGATAATCAATCAGGGTGCAAGGACTACGGTTCTTAGACTTCCCTGTGGGGGAGAGAAGACAGGTTCAGCTCATGGACAGGTCCCAGAAGGTAAAACGGAGTCTTCCCTAACTTCTCCCCATTTTTAACTCACTTTTACACTGTTTTTGCATTTAGGTGGAGATTGAGTGGCTCTAACCACGCATCATGTTCAGTGGGGGTGGCCATAGCTTGGAGGTGGGTAAGGTCACTGTTGCATCTGACCTGTGTGTTTGTAATCTCACCACAGCTGCTCATTCAACAGCAAGAAATCTTTTCCCTCCCTCGCTTGACAGGTGCTATGTGGTTTATCAGCTGCAAGGTACCACAGAGTTCCCTCTCTTGCAGGGATTTTGACAGAGCATGGCCACGATGTCTTCACTCTGCTCCACGCTGTGTTTAGTCTCCCTAAGCATGTGTCGTGTGGGAACTCAGGCATGCTGACCCCGTGTCATCCAGGAAGTAGCAGCTGCACTTCATCCTATAATTCCCATACTGTTATAACTTCTGTTAGAGTGGGAATAGAACTTCCCAGTTTTCTCTAATTTAACCCCCAAGGCATTTTTCCGCAGTTGTTCAATAAAATGCATTCTAAACCAAAGCAAACTTGCTGTTAACTACGCAGATAAATTTGGATTAAGCAAAACCTGAAAAGCACTGGAAAGCTTTTTAAAGGAGTGTTAAATGAGAACTGAAGTATTGGTTACAGCTACACGAACATAGTTATTCAGTGCCTAGAGTGTCATAGATCAAAAAGTGTTAAGAAAAGAAGCTAAGTAAAATATTTTTATAAAATAAGATGTGTGTTTCACTATATTCAAAATGTTTACAGTAGAAGTATAGAATCACAGAATACCTTGACTTGGAAGGGACCAACAAGGATCCTCAAAGTCCAGCTCCTGGCCCTGCACAGGACCCCTCAAGAGTCACACCATGTGCCTGAGAGCGTTATCCAAACACTTGAGCATTTCTTGGGGAGACTGTTCCAGCGCCCAACCACCCTCTGGGTGAAGAACCTTTTCCTAATATGCAAACTAAAGCTCCCCTGACACAACTTCTGCCCATTTCCTTGGGTCCTGTCACTGATCACCAGAGAAAGCAGGAGATCAGCGCCTGCCCCTCCTCTTCCTCTCTAATATATTTAGAATATTTGGTATGAGTATTAGTTTGGTCCAAAATACTTAGCCACTGGTAGTCTATGGTTTGAATAGAATAACACAGGTAGGTTTCAAGACATGAGAAGTAGAGATTAATTGGTTAATGGCATTTTCTCAAGTGGGATCCTGCATTTATTTCCAATAAAGTTAACAGGCTGGTGTGATGTGTCATATACAACTTGGAAGAAAACAGAAGCACTTTTTTTTTTCTTTAAAAGGCATAAGACCATCACTATCTTATCGTTGAGGAATAAATGTTACCTTAAGATCAAGCAGTAGAATAGCAAATATTGATTATTGATATTTATTATGCAAAATAAACTGCTTCACTTGGGAAATTGTGTATAGTCAAACATTCAATTTTTAAGAACATGCTTCCATGGGAGAAGAAGGTCTTTACATTAAGAATAGAGAGAAGCTCTCTTACACATTTATCTACTAACTTCACAATAGGGATTAAGTACCTGTCCCCTCCAGTACAGAGTGTCAAAAGAGTGGCATTAAATGTTCTCTCTCTAGATGTATTTGCAAGCATGTTTTAACTACTTAGTAGAAAGGGAAATGAGGTATGTTGTCGCACTTGGGCACGAGAGAAAATGACACAGACACGGGTCGAGCGAAAGAGGGCAAAAGCCTGGGGCTCTGGGCCCCACTTTATTTATATATGTTCATAGAAATCACCGTGGATTGGAGGGAGAAATCAACACCCCTCAATCACACTGGTCAAAGGAAAGATCCGTGAAACGTCTCCACCTAGGAGAAATGGAATGCAAACAACTGGCACGGTTAGCAAAACATGGCTATGTTTGCAGAAAAGGCCTGTGAGAAAAATCTCACAGAAATGAAAACAAGAGGACTGTGAGCTCAGGGCAACAGCATGTGGCTATGATATGCATACATGCAACTTTTTTAACAGGGAAGAAAGAAAAACCCGAATATCCAGACAACAAAATGATGTAAGACTTAGAAAACTCTCTTCATGAAGTGAGACTTCAAGGGCTGAGCATTTTAACTCCTTTAAAATAAAACTGTGCTTGATCATAGTCTAAATGTGCCTGCAGCAGTAGAAAGATATGTGATACTATAGAACCCTTAAATGTTTCAGACAAAAGCATAAAAAGCACTGGAAGCTAAGGCTTTTCTAAGTCCTAACTATTAAAAATGATTTTACTGTTAGCCATTTCTTCTGGTTTCAGCTGGAGTAGAGTTAATTTTCTGCACAGTGGCTGGTATGGGGCTGTGTTTTGGGTTTGTGTAATATTTTCAATAATTTTTAATATTTTCAGGGGAAACCATTAAAAATACTTACCAAGGTCTGTGTCACTTACTTGAGAGCATTTCTCAGCTACAGCCAAGCACTCCCCATATGTTTGCATGCCCACATGACTCACTCTCACAGTGGCCCATGCATTTAGTCAGGAAGAATCCTGTGATTTCCAGATACCCCAGAAAAGCCTTTCAGTGGAGGAACACAAAACCCCACATCCAAAGATTTGGTCAAAGGCTGCAGACACTGCTGACAGAAAAGGAAAATATATTATAAGGTGTGTCTCTTACAAACTTCCTTTATAGATTCATCTTGTAGGAGGTAAGTGATACTTACCGCACATGGTAGCAGTCTTGGTGTCCTTTTGCATGTCTCAGGTGTCTGGGCTGCAATTAAAGGAAATGCATCCTTTAGGGGAAAGTAAGATAACTCCTACACTCTGTAAGGATAACTCCTTTCTGCTGTTCCCAGTTTGTATTAATTTTTCTCTCCTGCACTGTCCCACACTCCCAGAGTAATTCAGGAATTGCTGTGGTTTATTAACTTGCTCAGAAAACATTTTCAAAAATCTTGCCTTATATTATTGACTTCTGTTACTTTTTTGAAGATGCTACTCATCCAGAATATAACATCATCTTTCTCACTTTGACTAAACACTTAGCAAAATATTAACCTACTGGAGAAAAATGTTCTCCTCCCTTTCTCAGAAAGCAATGGGTACCTCTAAGGGCAGGACTTTAATTCACTGAGCTTGTGTATTATATCACATAGCCATTATATAAATTAGCAGCTTGGTTTAGAGGTTATTAAAAATATCTCCTAATCAGGTTGTCATGATCAGGTATTAACTGACACCAGGGTTGATAGTAATGAACCAAGGGTTATTTGAGAGTTGCTCCTTTACTATCTGAAAGGTTTAAGTTTAGGACCTTAATTTACCTTAAAATCCCTTCTAAATTTTTTCTATTTTAAATTTGATCGAGTAATTTAATTGTTTCTCTCTGTTTCCCAGTACAAATAACTCCAGAAAACAACCAGTTAGCCTGACAAAATATCCCTGTGCAGCTGAATTGAGTCATTCCTTTGGCATTGCTGAGAGGATTGGCTTATTATTTCTATGTTCTACTTCTCTTAGTTGTAGAACAAAACCAACTAATTATGATATATATATTTGATTGACATAAAAGCCACATTTGCTAATAATTGATTTTGTTATTGCTTAAAGGGGAAGGAAAGAACAAATTTTTTTAAAAATCAGTCATGGATTTTGTACGAGTCACTGATTATTTTTTCAATGTATTTCATAAGTAGAATAATAAGTTCCCTCAGAGGAAAGAGAAGAAAGAAAATTACTCAGACCTACATTTTAATATAGCTGCTACAGGAAGACAAGAACATGACAAATACGTCCTTATAATAAAGCACAGAGAGGTAATTTTCAGAATAATTTTTCATTACTTATGTGTCTTAAACAAATACAGCATAAACCCAGCAATCACTGAGCAATTAGAATAGTAGGTTGTTTTATTGGTATTATTATATAATAATGTAAATGAATAGCCTGTCAAAGCTCTTGAAGAGCTTAGTGAGTTACGACATGAAATGGTAATAAAAATAGATTTTATGTTTTAAAGTAAAACAAAACAAAACAAACTCATAAATGTGAAAGATATAATAAACTAGAGCATAGCAATGTATCTATCAATACACTATGAAATAATAAATATTTATGTCCTGACAGCCTTAACTCAGATATTTAGTAGGCACAATATCTAATTAGGAATTCTGAGTTAATAACTACTTTTCAGGGGTAGGGGAAAAAATAAAAAAAAAAAAAGAGGTAAAATTTCATTAAAACTGACTTTTATTTTATTATGAGAATATAGCTTTCTACTTGGATTTAAGTAGATTTACATAGAGTTGTCAACTGTAAGCTTACACAGTGATTAGGAATCATAGAGAACAGGGTTTTTTGGTGGTGAGAGAAGGAATTGACTTTTTTTGGTTATTTAATAAATTTTAGTGGGCAAAATTGTATTCCTGAATGGATTTTTTTTCCAATAAAAATTTTCAAAGACTGTGTCAAGCAATAAAAAATTTTATATGGAATAAAAAGCTGATTTTCTTCTGGAGATTCATCTTGTTATTTTAATTTTAATAATTCAATTATTCAGTAATCAGTCAGACTTTGGGAGTTGATAGAGGTCTACTACACTCATTCTGTGTTTGCTTGTGTCACTCATCACTATGTAAAACAACAGGCCATTGCTGGTTATTCTTGTGAGATGATGAGGATAAAAATGTAGCTTCTCCAACCAAATATAGCACAAGAAATACTTAAGCAACCAATTTTAATGTACTAATGAGTAATCTCATCAGTTCTGATTGCAACAAAAGCTTGGGCTCAGACTTGGCCTACTGTGATTTTTGCCTCACTGTGAGCTTTGCTGGCAAAAAGCTGGTGCCTTTCCTAACTTACTTCCTCCTGGGATTTAAAGAAAATGCCATTATTCCCTTCAGGATATATATTTAGTTGAGCTGAAAAAATGACATGATCCCAAATTAGCCAAATTAGTGGTGACAGAACTGGGTGTGATCATTATCTCCCATTAAGACACAGAATGATATTTTTTGTTTGCTGCTAGTGTCCAATACTCAGGATTATGAATGAGAGTTTCCTGATGTTTCTTACAAAATTACAATAACTAGTGTGAGTAAATTCAATACAATTACAGCTACAATGCTGTTTAATAAGATGTTAAAGATGACAAGGTAGAGATTGTTGATATTGTTCTTGCACTTAAAAGCAGTAGCTGTTGAACAAATTCTGATGTCAGTGTCCTATTTTCAGGACATAATAATTTCCCATAATCATAGAATGCCAGAATGGTTTGGGTTGAAAAGAACCTTAAAGATCATGTAGTTCCAATCCCCCTGCCATGGGCAGGGACATTTGTCTATCACCAATTTATAGAAGAGTGTTGAGAGAGTAAAAAATAGCAGAAGGGATTCAGTTTGTTTAGTATCAGACATTGCATTTGAATTACTCATCCTGGACTCAAAGCACAGTTAAGAAAGCAAATAGCTTCTAGGGAACAAGTAATCAGACACTTTAGGGAATACAGGATACTTTCTTATATTAGGAACTTGCGTAAATTTCTATTTCTTTCCACTGACAATGTCTAATTTTATAGCTCTAACTCCCCATTTTTGTCTTCCTTCATTCTGGGCCACTGAGGAAGAGACTCAGGCTTTTTTCACCTGGCTTCAGGCAACCACTATGGATATATACCAGGTATGGATGTCTCCATCCAATATCATTCTTCAACAGTCTCTAGGGATGTCACCAGGTGTCAAACGCCCGCAGCTTCATGCAGCCTCACAGTATAAGGTCATAAAGTTAATTTTTCAAGGTCTTTCAGCTGAAAACAACATTATAAATAGTATTTGTGTCTTATGCTAACAAGGATAACTCTTGCATGCAGCAGAAAACTGCTGTGCTACGAAGCAATGACTGTGGAGAAGGTTACTCTGGTCCTGAGGACAGTTTTGCACAAATTACCTCAGTACCCAGAATTCTGCGCCAGGTGTAATTCAGGGAAAAAAGGTATAGCTGAAGGGTACAGTGACTTGTTCAGATGAAAATACATCCTATGTAGAGCATTCCATTCGGCAAGATGAATCCCAAAATGTATTTCTGAATTGTACAGAAATTATTTTACAATGCCACCTACTCAGCTGTGGTCCATTACCATCCTGAATGTAACATGGAGCAAAAATTGAGTTGCTCTGCATAAATGAGAATGTTTTGCCACTTTACTTTTTGGGACTATTTAAGAAGCTTTCATTCTCCTCAGAGATGTCTCTAGACAATTTAATTTTTTGCTGCCCTTCAAAAAACCCAAGACTTTACAATTAATGATGTTAGCATCAAAAAACCCTGAAACCTATGTCTACAGGACTTGTTTACTTTTTGGCTGCTGATATTGGCTGCTAGGTCAGACTATGATTATGTGAAAATTATGGGTTTTAACTCTATTGTACGTGTATAGTTCTTTCCATGGTTTTCAAAACCTTTTAATGGTATTCTTTTACTATTTTTCACTGGTTTAAAATGTTATCTCCATTATGTATAGAACTTCTGGGAAGAAAAATAGAATAAAAATGAGAACTAAAGTATATAAAACCAAGCTTTATCTCTGTTTGAATGCTAATTACAGCTTTGCTTCTCCCATCACAAAGGGCTAAGCCTGGAAATTACTCAGGAGAGATTGAGAGAATTGATCAAAGGTAGGAAAGGTTTCTGTATGTGATTAAATAGGCATCTAAACTAAGCTTGAAAAGGAAATAGCCAAAATATCATTAGAGATCTCAAAAATTATCACTGGCAATCAGAAAGAGAACGAGGATCAATTAATTGAATTCTCCTCTAGTAGAAGTTTGAGCTGGTAGGCAAAAAAGGCAAAACCCCAAAAGAAACAAACAACAAAGAATCTCCTACCAAAGCCAGTACTTCTTCTTGTATAATCAAATATAATAAGATGTGGAGTGACGTAGGATGTTGCAGACATTAAATTTCTCTTGAATTCAAAAGACAAGTTGATGCAGAAAATGCACAGAGGGTCAGCATAAAAATGGCATTCCTGACTAAAAAGTGTCAAGCTGTTGAAGGTTGGGAGAGGACTCTGTGTGATCATCACCAAAAAGTTTCTGTGTTCCTGTACTCTTACATAGGCAGCCACTCTTGCTCACTACTGGGAAGAGTATCCTGAGAAAAAATGGACTTTTTAGCCTAATTTGTTAACTTTTGCTATTTAAAAAGGCATTAGCTTGTCAATAAGTAAACTTCTTACACGCCTTTCCCAGGTTTATATTTTGTTTAGGATTTCATTTTTTATTTTGTTGAGAGTTTTTTTCCCCACAAAATTAAGGTCTAATTACATAAGTCAGAGATTTCTGTTGCTCTGGAATTTGTATGGCACATTTGTTAGCCTTCTTTCAATCACTTCCTTATTTTTCACTTCTTTCCATTCTTTCTTGTTTAAAAGTATACAGATTCTATGTCTTGTATTTCCCTGGCATGCAGTGCTCTTTAATACAGCTCCATTCTTGAGATTCCTTTAGTTAAACAATTGAAATCTATCAAAGCAGGTTTATTGTCAAAATAAGGATTAAGTTCTTGTATGTAATGCAATATTTACATATTTCCTATGGGAACTTTAATTGTTTTTATGGGAATAGGAACTGTTCTACTTTCCCATTCATGATTTTTTTGTTGTTGTTGTTTCTTTAATCTCACAACTAAGCACCATTCAAAATCAGTTTGAAATTTGATATGAAGCCTGATACACACCCTGGAACAGAGATCCCTTCCAGCACCTGCAGAGCACTGTTCCTCATAAATACATAGGACAGTCTGTTATCAATTGTCTAATTACGCTAATATTTATAAAGAATGACTCAACACCATAGAATAATTTCTTCTCTGAGGATCAGAGGTGGTGTGATAGGTATAATAAAATCCATAAAATTCAGTACAAGAAAAAAAAGATAGTTTAATGTTATGATATTCTGAATTATTTATGGCAAAGTCTGTTCAAAATCTCATTGCTGAAGCACTGTTTCACTAGAAAAATTAAGACCTTAGGAACATTATATGATAGTCAGAGTTTAGCTTAACCTTTCCATACATGAATATTTACACACACAGACAGGAATACTCATCCATTTTAGTGTTTCCTGATTACTGTCAATTTTTCTTCTTTTATTTTATAATTCTTCATACTCTGTAGTCTAGTTTAGCCTTCATTACAATACTAGTGATGCAAAGAAATGAGTTTTCTTTTGTAGGAGCTGTTATTCCTTTTACGTGAAGCTAATAATAATGTGCTGCTTCTACTATTACATGATCACATGAGCACTGAGAACTCAATATGACATAGATCTATATTTTAACCAAGGGAACACGTCAGGAAATAAGAATAACAAAGCAATTCAAGCAAATCTGCCCACGTACCGACAACTGTGGGAAATGAAATTGAGATTAACAAAGGCATATCAGCCTCATAAAGTTTTCTTTTGTCAAAGGCACAGAAGTATAGTATCACATAAAGATACTACTTCTTATAGGGAGCAGCATTTCAAAAGCTCACGTTCCTACTTTCTTTAGACATTGTAAGTGGAGAAATAAATGAAGTGAGAAGAGCTCAAAAGTCAGCGATCTTTTCATCAAACAAGCAAAATTTAAAAATCACTCTCTTTAATCCTCCTGGTTCTGCTTGTTCTTCTTTTTAAAATTAAAAATTCAGTTTTATCTAATGAGATAAAAAGAAAAAAAATAAAGTTCCCATTTGTAGATTTGGTTGAATAAGCTGACGTTCTGAAAGTGATCTATTTCTGTTCCATTTCAGAAGCTTTGTACTTTGTTTCAAGATTTAATGAAGACCAAGCCCTCCTTAGAAATTTAAAAACAGCTGATGAGCTTTGGTAGTTTTCTCTTGTCATGCCTTCCCTCAAAATGGTTTTTTGATTTTATATATATTTTTTTTTATCACAACTGCCGTTAAATCTATCTATCTTTTTAAAAAACCCCATCTTCGTATTCTTGCATTTCTTTGAGAATGTGTTCTTGTACCTCAACAAAAGTAAATTTTTCCTGAAGAGATTTAATCCTGTAATTTGTATGTCCTGTGCTATATCCTGGGATTAGAGGAGGACATAGACCTACAGAAGTTTGAAAAATATGATTTCACTACCAGTTTCTTTGAAGTATACTTTATCAGAAATTTCTTACTTTAACTGTCCATGTATAAAAAAAGTTAATTTCCAGTAAATGGTTTAAAAATACATTAAAGATATTTCAATTAAACTTTTTTTTTTCTATAAATATGTTACCTTAAAAACAACCCTCTCCAATGGACTGAAAACTTTACAGAATATAACAAAACCTCCTGTTATGCTGTTTGGTAGGGTTTGTTTGTTTGGGTTTTGGTTGGTTGGTAGGTTGTTTTCCCCCTAGTTCAAGGAGTTGAGAGAAATGAGTAATTTCTAGTCTTACACAACTGCAGGGAAAAAAAACTTTTATATTCTGAGGGTTCTTCCTCTGTGTGAGGAAAGCTTGAATGCAGACACTGCTAAGGCCATTTTGTTAGATATGATCTTGCTATTTTATCCCCAAGATTTAAACTCACAATACATTTTCTCACAGAGTGTATCAGAGTATCATCAGTTTGTGGAATCTGCTGATTTGGGAAGTTGTATTACACGGTATAATAAGTCTAATGCCTTTGTATTAAACCGCTGAGACATGCCATTGCCTCTGGATGTCCTTCAGTTCTCTTAGTTTTCTTTTGAAAAAACAAAACAAAACAAAACAAACCCTTATTATTTTTATCAATTTATATTTTGCATTGAAGTGAAGTGAATTTGAAACTGTAAAAGCTCTAACGAAGTGACTTGATAAGAGTTCATGAGAAAGCGTGGATACAACATGGGTTTACTTTCAAACGCTTTGTATTAAAACAGAGGATAAGCAGCTGAGATCACACTTTCAGATAACATCGCCTAGTTTTAAGACTTGTTCTGTTTCAACTGTGTTCAAAATATTAACAATTTTTTTCACTTGAGTGTTCAGTCTGCTTGAGGATTTTGTTCTGTCTTAGGTGTTTTGTTCTCCAGCCTGGAACTTACTCTGGAAATGTATCTGTAGCTTCACTAACCTCTACTTGACTCAGTCTTCCTTTTATATCATCCTCCCTCTCACAGATTAAAATTCCTCTTCCCTAGATCAATTCACTCTAAAAGGTTATCTCTTGGCATAAGGTCTGACATATGTGTCATTTTTGCATGAGTTTTTTTCTTTATAGTGCAGTATCAATCACCTTTTTGTTCAGGAAGTTGGGAGTAAAAACAGACACAAACACACAATTCTCTTTAAATTTCTAATTTATTGGAATCAGTTATAAGGTAAAAATAAATGTACTTTATATATTGTCAAGTCTGTAATAAAGGAAGTGAAAAGTTGGCTTGGCTGTTGGGTTTAAAAGTAACAAACCTGGTCAGGAATGACATCCATGGCTGGAATAAAAATGGATGTTCTTGTTATCTTCTTTTTCATATATGGGATATTTTGCTCATCTCATCCTAAAATTCTGAGCTGGGAGTGCATGGGCATAGATGTGTAGAGAAAATTTGTGTTGGTGCCTTTACTTTTTTGTAGTTTTAGTAATTTTGAGATTATATCTTGAAGCAGTAGAAGGAAAAAAGAAAATATTTCCTATTTTTTCTTAATTGGTTATCTTCCCTTAAACACCATTTGCTATGGTTGTTAATACTCTGTTAGTCAGCCTGGCTCCCTTGAACTGCTGGATCTGAGTCGTTGTCCAAGGTACTGAAATTGTTCTGACTGTTCACTACGAACTAAGAGAAAATGGTTGGACAACCAAACAAATGAAAACAAATTAAAAAAAAAAAAAAGGCACATCATAATTTAAATTAGACTGATATGATTGTTCTGTAATTTACAAATAAGATAGTTTTGGTTTTGGTGTGTTGGTTTTTTTTGTTTATTTGGGGTTTTTTTGTTATTGTTTTGTTTCGTTGGTTGGGGTTTTTTAAATGCAATTAATGCATCTTGTATTCAAAATGTGGAGACATTCTCTGGAAGTTATTCCTAAAAAACGTAGTGCTAAAATTTCTAGAATACATTCTGCACAGCTTACTCCATCTCAATGCCAGGAAATAAATACATGTGTAGATGAGGTTTTCAGACCTTGTAGTGTAGCTCGTTCTGACAGTGGCCCAGTGTGGTTCATTTTTAAGTTAATGAACATACATATACCTATAGAAAAAGCACTGGAGCTTTAAAATTCCACCTGCCTGAAAGCAAATGTTACTTTGCTTTGAGAAAACAGTGTTATTCAATAGAACTCAGTCTCTCCATCAAAAAATTTTAACACTTCATTATTACATATAGTGAATTCAAAGGTGTATTTACATATCAATGTAGATGGTGCAACTAAATGTTCCTAGCAAGTGTTCAAAATTCAAAACACTTGTTTACTTTGCATTTGACTCTCATTTCTAAATTTCTACAGTTTGTGGTGTCATTAAAATTAACAATGTATCCTTTATATTTTGGTAAGGACCTGAAAATAGCAACTTAGAAAGATTCTTAAGCTGAATCCCAAAGCATAAAAGAAACATTCTGAATTATTAGAACAAAACAACAATTTTAGGAAGCAGCTTGTTTATAAATAGAAGGTGACAGGAGTATCTTATTAAAGTGTAGATCCAAAATGATGGACCTTAACTGGGGTTTTGGAAACAACTGCAAGAGAAAATTATAGGATATAATTCAACGGAGTGGTGAAGCTTTTATTGTATGGCTTGGAACCAGCAAAGGGGTAATATTAGTCACTGGTCCCAAATGTGGCCTTGAAGTAAGCAGTGGAAAGCACCATAAACCTTGAATCAGAGTGTCTCCTTGAGGAATTTAAGCCAGAAGTGTGAGGAATATGCCAGAGTTATTGCTGAAGAACAGGGTGAAAAAGAATTGCTTTTTCACTAACTTCTTTTTTAGGTCATAAAATAGATTACAAACTTCATCGGCCACAGTAAGCCCAGTGAGCATATACGAAAACTGATAGGAATCTCCATATATAAACCTGTATTTACAATTACTTAACTTACATACTTATGGGTAATTATAGATCTTTACAGAAAAATACTTAGAGACAGTAGTTCAGGATTATAATTGATTTAGTCTGTGTTCTAATTTTTTCTCCTCATGACCTCATAATATTCAGCTGCCAAAGCAGTTGCATTGAGCCTGAAACCTGTGGCCCTTGCACTTGGATATCACTCAAATATCTGGGGATCTGTGGAGCACCCATGAGGGTGCTGCACTTGCTCCTGCATGCTCATTGTCTAGAGCAAGCTGGAATTGCTCCAGCAAAGTAAGAGAAACTAGGTACAAATTCTCACAAGTTCATCCTGAGAGGAGGAGGAGACCAGCAGCCATGATTCAGAGTACTGAGTTATTAAAGAAAAGTGAAGTCCATGCACTTGTCCATGTCAGGGAATTATAAAAGCCAGCTACCCCCTTGGGGATGGGGAACCAGAAAACAGAAGTGGAGCTCTCCATGTGGGGTGGTAGAGCAGGGTCTGACATCCAGAACCCATCCACCACTCCAACCAGGAGCAGACAGCCAGGAGGCACCAGGTCAGCCCCAGCCCTTGGCACTGGGCACCTCCCTGGGGACAAGCCAAGGCTGGGTGGAGATGTGGACCCATCCCAGCCGGGTCCATGGCCAGGCAGGGCAGTGGGAAGCCAGAGACTGGCCTCACTGCAGCACCACTGCAGGGGCTGACACCAGGTCCTGGGCCATGGGCAGGGTGGGAGAGTTTGGAGAGGGCAGAAATGAGATCCTGAGCCATGGTGAGGTGGGGGAAGCCACAGGGGAGTAGACAGGGGCAGTCAGAGCTAATGGTGTCCTCAAGGACAGCAAGCCTGCAAATACTGCTGCACTTGATTCATTGCAATCAAATCTCTATTCAAAGATGATGGCACTGGTTTCTATACATAAATTTGGGCAATTGGACACTTGAAGCTTAATCTAACATTTAAGTGCTACTGTATTTTGAAATACAATGTTAGGTATTGAGGGAATTGTGTGTGTTTTTTTCCTACCAAGTCACTCTTCAACAAGCAATCTGGAACTACTCAAGTCTCCCATTGGTGAATCCTGCTATAAAGCAGCAGCAGTGATGCATGCCAGATCCAAGTAATTTTGCTACTTCTCTGAAGAGCTGTTTATAAAGCAGTTTGCCTCTCCAATACATCTGCTTGTATACATGATGTTTTTACACATGCTCTTGTCACTCACTTAATCAAGAACAATATTTGTACTTGACAGAATTTCCTATATANAAAAAGCACACTAGACTATAGAAGAAAGCAAGTGTTCTGGGCCAGGGCTTTGGATGGAACAAACTGGCAGAGGGTAATTCTATACCCAGCTGTCTCTAGCCCCCATGGGCCACCTTGGCAGCAGGGCACTGGAGAAGCACTGAGATTCTCCTGTTGTTCACTGATAACCACAGAAGATGAAGAAAGAAATGCTTGGATTGTGGAAGTAGCATATATAGGTGGCTTTCTGGATAACGATTTTTTTGCTGATTTTGTTGTTTTTTTTTTTTTTTGGGGGTTT
>VWZT01004993.1:486779-544069 GCA_013397055.1 Pachycephala philippinensis
TAGGGTTTGTGTTTCTTTTGTGTGTGTGTGTGTGTTTTTAAATCTGGCAGAAAATCTAAAATATACATTGAGATAAAAACTGCTAAGGTGGCATTGTTTTTTCACTGAAAACTGAACTTCAGAAAAGGACAAGATCAGAGCAAAGGAAGTGACTAAGAACCAGATGTTACTACTACAAATTTAATTTTAGAACTGGCTGGACAACATCAGCTGTAAAAATAAAGCTGGTACAGGAGGAAGAGCAATTTAAAAGCTGGTGAAGAGTAACCAAATAGGATTATACACTGCAACTACTGAAATTCACTCCAAATGAACTGATTTGCTCTACATCATCTTTCAGGGTGACTTTGGTTAGGGAAAATGTGTTTAGGGACTGGAGAGCATTAATATCCTGCTTTGGGTTTTGTTATTGCACAAAATTAAATATGTGCTCTAACCCAAATTGATTCTCTGAGGGCTCTTTTCCAAAATATTTTCATAATCACTGTTGTGGGATTTTTTTAATCTTCGCTATAGTTTATTCCCTATATAATACTTCTCAAGCAATGACTCCTTCATTAGCCCTATTTAACAAATCCCAAGGTATCAAACCCTTTGTACCGTATCAGCAACAGTAATTCTTTAATAGGTGCTGCTCCTAGGATTCTAACAGAATAAAATCCATTAGATATTCTGTCATCCTGGAAGTTTCTTCAATTATTTATGTGGAACTGTTTGTTGGCACTTGTGTTGCTGTCAGTAAAATTCTGAAGTTAGTGAAGTTTTATTTAATCGGAGCAAATTAATAATTTAATTTATAATCCTAATGAGAAAAGGTAAAAAATCTGTGAGGTCACTTTGCTAAAGATTTCTAAATAGCTGTTTTTCAAAAAGTATTCTATTTTAATTTATGTATTATCTTGCTGTGAGTTGAAAATGTTTGCACTGACTTTGGGTTTCTTATTTTTCATTTTATTAAATTTATTTCTTTTCTACTCTTTTTCAAAATTTGCATTTTATTTTCTTTAAAATTTAGAATAGATTAACAGATTCGCATTTTATATACTGTGTTTCTCTTCTGTCACCTTAGATGTTTATGTCTATTTTGTCACATGCATTTCTTTCAGAGGAAGCATCAATTTTTACACTGGCACCTTACTTGTGAGTTGTCTATGATAATTACCTGTACACTAACATAATCACATGGAATTAAAACTTAAAAAATACGTTCTGAGGCTGAAACAAAGAATATGGAATGAAAGATCAAAACCTTTATTATTGTCCATATAATCTGGATTTCCCTCCCTTATTTTACATAAGTTCTAAACTGCTGACAGGGTTATCGGCAGCACTGATTGTCTCATTCACTGCAGCAGCTGTGATGGAACAAACTAACTTTCTTTTTATACTTAGAAATAGGGATATGACAGCAAAAAGAATGCTCGTCTTGCACCCAAGAAGAAAAAAAAAAGCAAGAGAAATCTTAATTTAATATAAACAAATCCATTTTGTAGTTCTTCTATGTGTCTTCTCTTCTCTTCTGGCTATTTATCTTCATGCTAACCCTTCAAGGCAGAGAAATGCTATTTTCCCACCTCTGCACATGTAGACCAGAAGACTTACACTCTCAAAGGAAGTACAGTTCCTAAACAAAATGTAGTCCTCTGTAAAAGACAGTGTCTTGGCTCCTCAGATGTTCAGTGTGTTATTCAAAACCGAGGTAGTGCAGGGCTTTGTGGCTTCTTGGCTAAATTTCAACCCCAGAACCCTGCTTTTCTTTTTCTTTCCTATCAGGCAGGACATCAGGGTTACATCTCTGACTTAGCTGAGTATGGAATAGAAACACTGCTGACTTTCCTGATGAGGATAAAGACAAAATTCCCCCTTAGAAATTCTCCACTACATTTTCAATTCAATTATACTGGTTGTGCTCTATTGGTTGCATTAATGTACTTCATCTATACTGAAATATCAAGGGGCAAGAGTTAAAAGTAATTAAAGATATCTAAGCAGGAAGATGCAATGAGATGTTTTGTGGGATTGTCAGATATGTCTTATCAACTAATATTATCAATCAACAATGATTTAGAAAACTTGATAACATTGGTTACTGAAGGATCCTGGCTAAGCTTTGCAATTTTTGTTTAAGAAAATGCTGGAATTGTCTTCCACCAAGGAATTGCATTTCTTCCAATAGCAGGAGATGTGGAGAACACTAAGAGGATACTGTTTACTCAATTAGTCATCCCTTGAACCGTTCCTTCATTCAACTTTAAAAGGTTCTTTTCACCACTGTTAAAAATGTGCTGACAACAGGGCAAATCTCAAAACAAGAAAAATAAGAAAAAGTTTCTGTTCCCAAAACTATCAGGTTATATTACTTTCCTCCTGATATGTTAGTAGTCACAAATTACAGTAAAAAAAATTAAACAAACAAGACTTTCATTAAAACTCATAGAGGTTGAAAAATGCAGTTTCTCAGTGGGAAAAAGATTTTGAAGGGCCTTGAACATGAGTCAAACTTCTGAAAGGCAGATAATCAAAATGCTTTCTCTTTAATGTCACTTTTACTACTTTGCTGTCAGAATGTCCAAATTTAAAAACAGCAGGAAAATTTTCTCTCTTTTCTTTGACTTCAAAATAGTCAACATTTTAAAAAGTTCTGAGTCTCTCCTGAATCACTCTAACTGTAGGAAATGCAATATTTATTTCCTCCAATGAAGAAATTATAAAAATAAAAATCCAAACCTGATTTCCAGCTGGGCCTTTCAAAAAATACTGTTCTTCCTAATTAATGAAGGCTAATGGAATGCCATTAACATTGCCAGTATTATTCAGACATCAGTGTTCCACTGAGGTTTTGACAGAGTGAAATTTCTTTAGAGTATTATAAGATATTTCTCAGTTGGAAAAAGATCAACTGAAATTTTCAGAAGTTTTCATTGGACTTGAAAGGTATAATACATAGGAAGGCAATTTTAATCATATAAATAATTTGGTCACATGAAAAATTTTGTCATATGGCTCATATGAACATATGAACAATTTGGCAAGGTGGTGTGGTTTCAGTATGTGAAAAATTGTGACTATTATGAAAAGACCCAGATGAGCACAGACATCTATCTCGAGCTTTGTGACAGAAACCAAAATTAAAACTATTAAGTACAAATCTGATACCTCCAGAAAATCTGTTTAAATTATATTGGAAGATGATTCCAATGCGATAAAAAAGGGAAAATGTAGCATCTGATAAGAAGTAAGAGGATTTTGATATTTTCTGGATATGCCATAGGGCTATATAAGCAGTACATGCTTTATGACCAATTGGTTGGAGATTTTGCTTTGCAAAATATTCATTTATGCACCTTCAGCTCAAAAACTCATGTGAGAACTATGTATGTGATACCAGTTGTCAATGAAACATAAAAAATGGAGGAAGAATATTGGTATTTGAGGATTTTTGAGCCAAGCAGATGGCACTTAGGATAATTTCTGAAGGATTTGTTTCATCTTAATGGAAAATTGTTACTTTACATTTCCAGTAGTTCATAATACTTTTGAACTTTGCAGCATCCTGAGCAGCAGTGACAGCCCCAAAAGAAATACGAAAATTCTTCTGACGGCATCTTATTGTACTCTCTGAGGGAGCTTAGGCTATATTCTTGCCATCTATCTATATGTTATAAATGTCTATATTTGTCCTTTTTTTTTTTTTTTAATTTTTGTATATGGTCTCTTCCACTACTTATACAGTACAGATACTATTTATCCAAATACAAAGATGCTAAATTTGAAACTTCCATTTAAAGTGAATGAAGTAGCAAAAAGATTAGTGGATATATATCTTAACCCACTTTAAACAGCCTGTAAATCTAAGGGTAGAGGTGCCCACAACTTTGTTCTGAAAGAAGAAACATCTTTATTTTTCCCAAAGTAGTGATTAAAAATAGGTGAACCCAAGCAAAATACATGTAAGATCAACAAAAACAAAGCCATGAAAATAGCCAAACTTGACTGATTGAACTTCTTTTTTTGAAACAGGGATGATTGCTGGGTTTACACAGCATTTCATGGATTTTTTTTTCAATTAAATACTTCCATTTATCATAAACCATTTTGGTTCTAACACTGGATCTTCTTTATATTTAAGGTGAGATTCTGTTTAGTTCAGATTGGTTTACTCACTTGTAATAAGATTTTAATTGATCTCTTTTGGAATCCCAAGCATTCTTTAACCAGCAGTCTCACATGTATAAGTATGTTTAGTTGTAATTGAAATTACAATTTTCCAAGAGGTGAAGGCATGTTCTGCATAGCAAATAGGTTATAAAGATCTCATTTGTAATTTAGATGTTATCTCTAAGGTTACTAGATCTGCATTGGGCAAGTAACTTTGCAGTTGAAAAGAGAGCTCTAGGGAAGCTTAAAAGTAAAAGAGGCTTAGAAAAGCATTTTGCATTCCCTTAAATTTTTTAGGATTTCAAATTTTCTTGTTCTTCAGGGTGAAACAATGAAAATGCTCCCCCCAAAAATTATGTCTGAATGAATCTGAATGAAGACTGAGAAAGCCTCCTTGACAATTCCTTCTTGGAGAAGCCAGACATTCAGGCAGCAGGGCTGAGAAAGGGATTTGAACTCCGCTGCTGAACACCTTGGTGGTTTCTCCTTTTAGCAGTTGTAAACGTGACTATGAGAGTTCCCCAGTTAGATCTCTCTTCCTGGCTGAAAAGAAACTCTCATATTCCAAAGTAGGCAGTTTTTGCATCAAATTATGTCAAAAAGTTCTTTCTTACCAAATGTTGCAACGTATGTTTAGGAAATTTTTCCTGATTAGAAGTTTAATTGAAACATGTATCTCTCCCTGAAAAAGGAAAGCAAATCTGCAGCTCTGAAGGCAAGAAATAAAACACTACATTGAATTCCAACCATTAACTATCATTAGACAAGTTCCTAAACTTCTGTTAACAAATACCCTTTTATGAAGGTTCATTCCAATTAATGCTTTGAATAACTATTTGCTTTACTGTGTTTTGCATAATCTTCAGACTTTTTCTGGAAAAAACCCTAGGTTTGGATATTATTTATTTATTTGAAGCTATACGCTCACTTTGAAAACAGAAGGGGATGGTTATTAATATTCTTCAAGAAAAAAATCCACACTGTAAAGAAAACAACATTGGTAGATGTGTATGGGTTTTTTTCATTTTTCTTCTTTTTTCTTCTCCCTGCTTTCTGTGTGTCCTCAGAATGCTTTAAAAGACAAATTTAGTTTTGAAGGCATGGATCAGATATGGCCTTCAAGAATAAAATTAATAAATTATACTAATTTTCTAATACATGAAATATATTTATTTTAAAAACTTGTCCTAACCAAATTTACAATGTTCATTCATGGCCTATCCATATGCAATTGTTAATACGTTGTTCTTACATCTGGTAGTATAAACAGTGGCAAAATAAAATAAAAATGCTACTTCTGGTGACTTTGTATTACCCTTCTTTCATTCTAGGAAGTTTTTGTGTCATTAAGTTCCATCAATGCTTAGGGCAGTCTTCAAGCTAAGCTTTGCATTTAGAGTTCTGGGTTAGCAGAAACAGGCACCGTTTCTTGTGTGGTTTTCAGGCTTTCTCTTCATAAAAAGCCACAGGCATTTCAAAAGAGATCAATGACTTGTTCTGAGTAACTGCATGTTCTGTTGGTTTCATAGAATGACAGAATGGTTTGGGTTGGAAGCAACCCTACAGACCATCTTGTTCCAACCCCCTGTTTCTAATTCCCCCTGGAATGAAATGGAAACATTTCAAAAGATCCGTCCTGCTATCTTCAGCTTAAATCTGTTTTAATCCCATAGACAGGCGTTCTGCATACATCAAACTTGTATTGCTGTAGTGTTCTGGTGCAAGAATGTGAAATTTGCAAAATTAAAATAAAGAAGCCTTGCTGCCATAATATGAATGAAGAGTACACACGCTTCTCTTTGAGGAGATGTAAATGCTGTCCTAAATCAATCTATTAAGACCAAATAAATTGGTTAAGGTGGACTTCCTGCATTTTTTCTTCACTTCTCTAAATGAGTATCGGACGAAAATTCGTTGAAACTTGGAATCATTTAATGAAAGCTCTTTCTGGGGAAAAGAAACAAACAAAACATCAGAAAAATTAAGAAAGTTTTTAGTATTTCGTACCTTCTAAGTCCTACCTTTGTTTTTCCTCGAGAGACTTGTAGTCATGGTCAGGAACTTGCCAATTTTCTGCAATGAAATTGAATTCTTAGAAGGGAAGCAGTTTGTCAAGGGAGGCAAACAGGATGATTACCAATTCAAAGCTGTTAAATTATTACTCAGAAAATATGCTACTAACCTTCTGTCTCTTCTTGACACCATTTCTCCCTTGCCCTGCATTATTGTCCATACACTATAAGCCAAATACGCTCATTTATCTTGGATCTCGTTGGTATTATTCCTGTGTGGCTTGATGTCTTTAAACCAATCAGATGATTGCTCCATTTGGGTGGAATTTCTGTCCAATTCCTAATTTTCACCTCACACATACATGCACTCTAATAACTACAAGTAATTTTTTGAACCAGTATTCCCTTAATCTCTGTCTCTGTCACTTAACAGTGTTCGCATATTTCTGTTTTACTTAAGGATTATTGAATATCCTTATTAAATAAGGGTAATTCTATCAAGATCTTTGTCTGCCACTCCTTTATGTCATACTGTCTTATTGTTTTTTTTTAACTTGTTCATGGCAATCTACTTATAAAGTCCCTCTACTCTTTTCTGCACAAGATCTCCCAAAAGAATCTGTTACAATTCTTTTGCATACAAGGGCTTAAAACAACGCAGTGTAGAGGATTAAGCATTCAAAATATACAATCTTTGGATTTAGAATATTGAAAATAATGTCAGACTGAAAGGAATCCATTTGTTTCACATCCTTGCGAATTACTTGGCTTGTTCTGCCAGCAAATGTGTGGTTTAGCAGTAGGAAAAGACGGAATGGTTACCATAGCAACTGTCATACAATCCAGTGTGGTGCTTATGTTACTGTACCTCTGAGACAATACAAAGCTGCCTTCTTAATCCCTTTAGTGCTGCTGGTTGAATGGTGTATGCCCAGTAAAGTGGCACTTGTAGGTCCCTTGGCTGTACACTCTATTTTCCATCTCCTTCTCAGCAAAGTAATGGGCCTCCTACAAATGGTATGAAATAAAACCCCAAGCCCAACATTCAAAGGCAGAAACTTAGTGCTCTGCTTGAAAAACACACAACTTCCCCCCAGACTGTAATGACTGGGATTTTATGAGGTTTTTTTACATCCTCCTAAAACTCTTTAAACACTAACTGATGTCAATAGAGATACAATGAACTTTGTTCAAAGCATAGAAGATGCATCAGTGCAATTTAATTTTTCCTAAGATAATTTTATGCGTTTAGTTCATTGCTTGCTAGAATCAGTGAATTTTGGGGACAAAATAAGACCAACTGGATAAATTTAAGGCTTAGTTGATTGTTCAGTTGTAGAGTTGACACATTTAACATCTGCTAGATTCCATTTAGCACTGTGGAACAACTGAAAGTTGTGGCCCCAGCAGAGTGGACAGCTTCAAATTAATACAGCATTTTGCAGCAGCTTTCTCATTAGATTTTTATGTCAATGCTGTTTCATCAGTGCTTTGTATATAACCATTAGAATTCCCACTAGAGAGGAGACTGGCGTCTATATCATAGGAAAATGCTCCAACAATTGAGGTGTAGGGAATTCTGTGGAAAAGTTAAGTGTCTTTTGTTATCGTGTATTGGTAACATATCCAAATATTCATTCATAAAAAGGATAGATTAAAAATTAATTAAGCTTAGCAATTATGATACTTGCCTGAAATGTGGGGCAAGGGAGTATTTGCACTGCTGAAAATTTCAGGAATTTTCGTTTTCCTCTTGTGTCTAAATCATGACTTGTATTCAAATTTCTCCACTGCCTTATATCTTAGGATTTTTTCTTTTTTGTTTCCTTGCATCTTAATTTAGGAAATTACTCTAACGCAAACACAAATTGTCTCAAATACCTTCAATTACAGCTTGATCCTGAAAAGTTTCAGTTTCCAGCAGTCTAAACTGAGAATTTTGTTCTTTCATCCTTTTGTCCAGCCCTTGGGTCTATATTGGTTAAATAGTTGTTGGTCAAATGTCACTCGTAGGTAGTTATGAAAATGCTTTTGTGAGATGTAGGTTGATGCATTTCTGAGTCATAGCACAAGTGAAATGATACTGGCAGTATTTCAAGGTTCGATTGTAAGTTAAAAATAATATCTTTACAATTCTACATCCTATAAAGTATAATGATTTAAAATGTTGAACTTTCCTATTTGCATACACAATGTGTATTTTAAAGGGAAAATGTGGTACTTGAGCACCATCAACAACACCTCAAAAACAGGTCCAACAAATACTTCTTTTGTCCTTGTAGTGTTCAGCATCTCTGTTTGTTTATGAGTTTTTGATGATTGCTTTGACTTACAGAGAACAAAGCCCCATATTTGAATGAATCTGTGAAATTCTAGCAGAATCCACAAATATCTTACAAAGTTAATGGGGGAAAAAAACGTGATATATAATTTACAATTTTATATTTCTTTTTCTTTTTGTTCAATACCATAGTTTTCATGACTATTCTTTATTAAATTTATTCTGAAAATGAAGGGAGGAAAATGTCTTGCTCCAGACGAGGATGATGGTTCCAGTCAGAAAGCAGGACAGGCCACTGGAAAACTGCTGTTCCTGGTCTGAAACAGTGTCCTGGGCAAAAGGCAGAGAGGGGGAGAGATTTTGGTGCTGGGCAGGTAAAACAAAGCTGATTATTGCCCTTAGGGACTTGATACTTATGTTCATTTAGGTTGCAGATACAAAGAATATTGTTCATTAAAAGCTTATCTTTCCTTTGGTATTTTATTATGGTTAGTTAATGATGTAAAACTGACATCTTAAATAAGCAGCTTTGAGAGCTTTCATTCTAAATTTGAGATATTGCTGTATTCACAGGTACTTCATGGACACCAAAATATAAGTTTGTGTATTTCTCCAAAGATATTTTCTCTTTCTAATAAATCGTAAAGTCATAATAAATCACATATCTATGCTTGATTAATTATAATACCTTAATTATCATTTTGACAACATAAATTCTGAGCAGAATATTTTATCAGAATATCTGAAGTGAATTTACTTTGAGGATACCTGTAATATTTAGCACAAAATAATAACTGTTTTCAATGTGCAAGGATATATCAGGTTTTATTCATGAGCACAACCTTGTTGCATGTGTCCTTTTCCAATCAGGAAAGACAACTAAAAATGTAATGTACATCCCACATCTGAGTTCCAAATTTTTGTTATCAAAGACCATCTGTTCATCTATCTGGGTTAATAAAAGTCAAGGAGGAATCTGAGGAGTTATTTCTTACTTCCTCAAAGTTGGCTGACTGGAGAAGTGATGGATTTATCCATGCAGAGGCACAGGCATAGGGCAATTATTGTACTATATCATTGTAAAATGCTCTGTGTGCCACTATACTGTGAAATGATTGTAGCTTCTTCAGCTATGGCAAAGTTTTTGACATACCCAAGACTTTAAAAAGTAATATAAAAGGAGTAAGAGGAATTGTGTCTGAGCACAAATTCAGACTTCTCCAGTACCAAAACACAGCACCATTGAGATGACGAACACCAATGTTAACAACACATAGAACACTCTAAAGGTCTTTTGGCCAGGAAGGTTATCTTGTTTTATAATCTGGAGATTTATAATGAATAATATGAAAGCCGAATGGATTTAAATTGAAAGAAGAAACCTATTTTTTGTCACTTAAAATAATTAAATTATCATAAACAGTGAGATTTATATTTTAGGTGTCATCTGAAAGAGTTTCTCTGCAGGAGTATGATGTCATTAACATCATGTGGGTTTTCCTGAGCACCAGCCCAGTAGAAAGAATTACAACTTTTTTATAACCATGCAATTTACTGCAACATCTGGTATTTCTCTGGAAGTATTTTATATGGATGTGACCTGACCACCTACTATCAGCATTTCAGAAGGCCAGTTACTAGATTGCTAGTCAAAATACAATGATTCACTTTCATTTAGTGCACTACGACTGAAATTTTATAACCCTGAAATAAAATGTAATTGAATTTGCATGGAGCTAATTGTGGAAACGATTAGTAACTTCATAGGTGAATGATCTTGAAGATTTATATTTTATCCAAGAAAACTGATTTATTTGAACAATCGTTGATAGAATTCTCTTGATGACTGCTTTGGTTTACATAGAACGTAGACTATTGGAAATGAAGTTTTGGAAATTTAATTAATATTTTGCTAAAAGAATTTTTGAAACATCACCAAATAATATGATATATATTGCTACTTTGTGCCTCCTGTACCTGGCTTACATGAGTATCATGGGTTTTTAACTCACCTTAGAGCTTTTATGCTTTTTCTTTCTGGGGAATACTTGTGCCCAATTAACAGAATTTCGATTTTTGATAAATTATGTAAAAGGCCAAAAATATTTTTTCTGCATAATAAGGGAAAAATTAATGCTATCAAAACCCTGAATTATTTAAATGAGGTATTTAAAAATTTAAATTTCATATAAAATTATGTGCTCACTAATTTTCTAGAAATTATTTAATTCAATAGAGAAGAAAAAGTTTGAAGAAACAAAAAGTCTTTAAATATTGCAAATAATCAAAATAAATAAATAATTTGATTCTCAACAGGATTTGAAATTTCTTAACAATTCTCAATTTCTTTCTCTTAAAAAGTGATTTTCATGGTGTAATGACTTTTTAAATGTTATTACATGTTAGTTTACATTGCTATGTTACTATTCTGATTAGATTATGGTTACTAATAGTTCTTATTCCTAATAACTTTTGCTCATGATGCTACACACAAGTAATAGTATTATGGTAGCATGGTAGAATCTATGACATACCAATATCAAGTGATTCAATAGTAAATTTATTGAAATTGATGAAATTACATTTATGTAGAAATTGTATCAGATCATAAAAGGTATTTCTTGTTCTTATTTTTTTTTCACTCAGTAACATTCCATGAAACTGTTTTGATTGTGTTTCATTCTGTCTTCAAGCTGATGCAATTCTTAGAAAATGTCTTTATATCTCCCTTGATAAAAATTACATTTATAATAAATTAAAATTATAACCATAACTTCTGTTGCAATAAAGGAAAGATGTAAACTGAGACAGAGGTGAAAAAGATAGATTACCTTTTAAAAGGATGTCTTCTAAAATACTTGATATAATAATAAAACCTATTCAAAAACTTTTACTTTTCTATTTTACAACAAAAATTGAAAACATTAAAAGGCCTTTTATTTTTTTTCATAATGACTTTTTGCCAACAATATCTTATTTTGACATTCTATGTAAATTAGAAAAACTATTCAGTCTTTCAACGCTTTTCTCAATAGTCACAGCTGTAATGAGAAGCAAGCACTTTCCCCAGTTCCTCGTAGTTAATAAGCTTAGACAAAAAGTGATTGCAGATTTGGAAGAAGAATGATACCTGTGCCTATTTCTCAAAATCTTCTGGGTTCAATACTCTCAAGTATTTATTTAGCTAACAAGCTAAGGAGGGGTATGGAAGGACAGCAAATGACAGGTCTCTTAACTTCTCAAAGAAACCCTGGGATTATTTGTCAGCATTAGCAGCAGTTTGCAGCCACTGCAGTTTGTAAACAATCTCAGAGCTCTCTGAAGACAACGGCAACTTCTAACAGAGGCTGTAAACAGTGCAGCATTTAACCTTAGTGTGCCTGGTTTAGGAGAAATCAAACCCTCAGGCTAATTGCCATGGGCAATAAGATCCCAAAACCCAGCTACAGATACTCCAACAGCTCAAATATCTGCTCTCTTGGGAAGTTTCTTGTGCATTTAGTTAGATCAATTTGGACCACACTTGTCTTACTATTTACAGTCTTTTACAAATAATTAACCCCCAAGAGAACAAAGTAGTTTTTACCTAAAACAAGTAACAGTCAGTAAAATATTGTGAAAGAATAAAACATTATTTTCATTCCCAGTAGAATGTGAAAAGTTACCTTGTAATAGTAAAGAGAAGAAATGGGAAAATAATTCAAGAAATAAAGATAAAATTATAAATAAGCCATGTGGCCATGAGGAATTAGGGAAAAACAAAAGCTGTGAACCACTGTATGGAAAATTACAGGCGTGGAACTAACATAAATCAGACCAGTTAATCTCTATAGGTGCATTTTACCTAGAAAATTACCTGTTTAAGAATCCACAAGGTCCTTTTCCTTTTAAATTTGAAACTTGCATAATTTGAATTGGAAAATGCTAAAGAGATACTGCTTCCAAACAGTGTGTTTATTAAGTATTAAGATATGTTATTTGTTTTTACCCATATAATTATTTGCAGTAAAATGCAGTGTTAATGTATTCACCCCAATTTTGGCTGCCTGTGTTCCAGGCCAGCTCTGACACTGTGGAGCCATATCACCTTCTCTCAGACTTCTGTATAAACAGCTAAATGGTGAGATTTTGTTGCATGCCCATCCTGCACCTTCAGCCAGTGCTTGGGGAGCCCTATTTATGCTCATGCTCAGCCTCAGTACCAGCCATGCCCATTCCCAGCATGGTAGACCTGGCATCCTGGGCTCTCATTAAAATGCAGCCTTTCTTTGGTCACTTATTTCATGGTGAAGGAGACAAATTAATAGTAAATGTATTCCTTCAAAGACTTTTTTTCCAGTACCCTTACAAATCTGTCTGCTTTGGAAGGTCTCCCATCCTTCTATGGACACAATCAATGTCTATAAAAGCAGCTCAGATTATTACTCTGTTTGGAATATGGGGATCCCTATATTTGCTCCTACTGCTACTTTTTAAGATTTCAAAGAAGCAAAGTGGATAGCACTTCAATTCCCATGGCTTAATAGAGCATTCATCTGTTCTACCCACAGTGTTTAGTAGAGACTAAAATCCTTCCCCAGTGCAACGTCCCTTGGCATTAAGCATTTCCAACTTGAGAAGTGTAGTATCCAATTTATGAGAATCTGCTAAACCAAGGATGTCTTATACTGCTGGGCATTGGGGAAAGCACAAGTTGAAGTTACTGAGTAGTTTGATTGACGTTCATACAAATACAAATATAATTCCACTAGGAACTTGACTTGGAGATACATTTTGTCCATCAAAAAGAATTGAAGGAATTCATTTTTCAAACCCAAGATAAGTGCAGGATTCGATCTCAGTAAGGAGTATTTTCAAAGTGCTTGTAAAATATCTTGATGGAACTATCATATCTCCGTACATTTTTGAATTATATACAGGGCAAACGTATTTATAGCTGATTTTAATTTCTGCAGAAATATTTTGTACAGTGCATACATGTAAATATTTAAAGATATATCTTCAGGGTTTTACGTAAATAGTTTAGCACATATCTTTCATTTCTACCTTTTATACATGTAAAAAATAAAATTCTTTCAGGAGAGAACATTCGTGTGTTGAACTTAGTGAACAAGATTCTGAATATTAAGTGTTATTTCACATGTCCATCAGTATTTTATGGACATTACTAGAGATGAGGGACAGTTTGGTATTTACAATTAAAGAGCTATATGTTCTTAATCAAAATATTACTTTAGACAATTTTAAATTCCAATAATTTGAATAGATTAATTTTGTTCAGTAAGCAGTAGCAATAATTGTTATAGTCTCTCAGTACAGCAACAGGCATCTTGTACATTCTCTTTATGCTTATTTATTTTTTCTTACTTGAATAGAGGACAGCATTGAATCCATGCTTAAATTGTTCACAGCAATCCAGTGGCTGAGTACAAGAAACTTAGTGCCATCATTTGCCAGCCAACTTAGAGAATTCAGCATTTAAGTGTTAAAAAAATGAGAATAACTATATTGGTTTTGTGTGGCTGAAAACTTACCCTATTATCCTGTCTCCCATGGAGATGGATGCACATTGATGGATACTTGTATTAGAACATGACAAGCATATATAGCATTCCTTCTTACATTCTTCCAGTCTCCAGTTATTTTGAACTCTTTTCTGGTCTTTTGAGGTTTGTATGCTTCTAAAGTCCTTGAATCTCTCTGCCAACAATTCATCAAAGTGGCCCATGAAAGCGCATAAGATTTTTGTGCCAAAAATATCCTTTAGTGGTGACTTCTGTAGGAATACTTTCTGTTGAAAAAATAGTGTTTTCTTTAAATTTATTTTTGTTCTGAACATAGTATTTAGGTGCTTTGGCTGAGCATTTGTTAAAAATGTTCAGCTCCACTTTAGCAAACGCTTAATTGCTTCCTCCATTTTGGTTTTAGGATTCAATTTTCTGTCACTGAAAACCAGGGACTTTTTAGTAAAATGAGTAATAGCGATACAGTAAATTGAGTAGATAAGCATCTGAGGTATTAACATACAACAAAATGAAAAGCTAAGTGTGACCTGAAATATATTCCAGTAAAATGACAGTGCTTATTGAACATTATAATAATTTAAGTTGCAAGAGACCTTTAAGATTATCAAATCCAAATATTTACCCAGCACTGACAAGTCTACCAGTAACCCATGTCCCTAATGGTTTGTTTGTTGGTTTGTTTCCTGAATTTGAACTAACCAAAAGGAGGAAATGGTCTGTCTAAAGTGAAGACAAAATGATGTCCCAGTGTTTTGCTGCTGATAAGAAAGTTTCATTATCATTGATAAGCATAGCCTACTCCAATAGGAGATTTTTAATGGAAAAAACCCCAAAACTGTTACTGTAAGATTTGTGGCAGTCCCACTGATTGGCTCAAAACACAGCTATTAAAAAAAGTTGGTATCCAATAAATATGCGTAGGGGTTTTCATCTCCACTCTTTTCTTCCTCAGTGAATAAATGAATGAAAAGACAATACTATTTGCCTGTTGCCCTTGAGTTAAGCTGTAGAAATACAACTTAATTAAAAAGACTTTTGGCGGTAGGACTGATTTACATAAGGGTTAGATAGGTTGGAAAGTCAGAAGTAACAGCTGTTAAATAAGAGAAAATGAGCTGGCTTATATAGAAAATGGACTCCATTCCAAAACATGCTTGTATTACAGGATATGAGAGGAAAATGAAAATACTGATCTGTACACTGCACAGAAAAAGTATCTTTCCTAAATACGTAGGAGGGTTGTACAATGAAAGAGCCATTAAAAACAGGAGCAAATGAGAAGAGGAATGCCTCATACAACAAGGACTCAAATTATTTTATTACCAGAAAATGATGGGAAAATTAAAAGACAGCTGTATATTAATTCTTGTCACATCCAGCAATTTTAGAAATCATTGGGGTTTTTAAAAGTGATACTTTCTTTCTTCCCCTCCTTTTTTCCTGCCAAGTAGAGGATAAAGATACTTACTAAAATTATGATGAAAGCTGTCTTTGTCAAAAGAAATTAAAGGCAATTGTCCTGGTGATACAAATTTGCTTTCATGTTAGCAGAAGATAAAAATAGAAAAGATTTAGAGACATCAAAAAACCTTACACTTTCTTCGTAATACTAAGGTGGCTACTATTGTCAAATAATCTAAAAATGCCAACAGTGTAGCTATTCATGAACTTTAAAAACTACCAAAAAATTAAAATAATATTTCCAGGCTATATTCCTACTCATTCTATAATCCTATAAAGTATTAGGTTTAGAAGGTATTTCACTGATGTTAGTTGATTTTTTAATTCTCCTCTCTCTGAAAGCTTCTTGGATAATATATTTCCTTTATAAATGCCACCAGTACTCTTGCATCAGGCTTAGAATCAAAAAACCCAAGGCAATAAGTGATATTACTTCAATTCTGTCTCGAGGCATATGTTTAATGGTGTATTCTCAAAGCTCGATGAAACTTAAAGGAAGAAATGCTTAAAGGAAGAAATGTGGCCTGTATCATGCTACTGTTGAATGACTTTGAGCTGCTTACGGAGGAGATAAAAATCTTTCAAGTATTCAGTGATTGCTCTCTCAGTCTGAAATGTGCAGCTTAGGAAGAAGGAGGAAATCCCAACATAAAATTTGTGAAGAACTTTTTAAACATCTGTTTCTAAACTTGCCTGTCAGAACCCAAAGAAAACTGGATAGGTTCATTAATTCCTAGTATCGGAGAATCATAGAATGGTTTGGGTTGGAAGGGACCATAAAGATCCTCTCGTTGCTGATGCTTAAAGAGGCCAACCTAGAAACAGAGACTAGACAGGAGTAAGGGAATAAAGGTGGATATTTATTTGAAAGGCTTTCAGAGGTACACCTGGGCAGGCCAGAGGCTACATCCAAGATGGACGACGAGTCACGAATTCTTCACACTTTTATAGATTTTGTCCATTTGCATAGCAACTCAATTTCACCAATTAAACTTTAGCTAATGATGTAATTTCCCCTCAGCTTGCCCCCCTTCTCAAGATGCTGGTTTACACATTTTGGGCCTAAGACGGGCTGGGTGTCCTTGTAGAGCAGGACTGGAGAGGCTTTGTTATGTCTATCTTAGCATGAGAGAGCAGCAATTAACAGGCTAGAAGCCACTTTAGAGTTACACACTAGGAACACAGAATTTGAAAAATATAAAAGTTAAAAAGTAAAGCGTCATTGCAACCTCCTGCCATGGGCAGGGACACCTTCCACTAGACCAGGTTGCTCAGAGCCCCATCCAACCTGGCCTTGAACACTTCCTGGATGGGGCATCCACAGCTTCTCTGAGCAACCTGTGCTGCCTGTGCCACACCACCCTCACAGGGAAGAATTTCTTCCTAATATCTGATCTTAACCTACTCTCCATCAGTTTGAAGCCATTCCCCCTTGTCCTGTCACTACATGCCTTTGACAAAAGTTGCTCTCCAGCTCTTGTGGCCTCTTCAGGTACTGGAAGGCCTCTATAAAGTCTCTCTAGAGCATCTTCTTCTCAAGGCTGAACAGCCCGAATTCTCTCAGCCTTTCCTCATAGGAGAGGTGGTCCAGCCCTCTGATCATTTTTGTGGCCTTCCACTGGACTCGTTCCAACACGTCCATGTCTTTTTTATGTTGGGAGACCCAGAACTGGATGAAGCACTGCAGGGAAGGTGTCACAAAAGAAGAGTCACCTCTCTTGGCCTCCTGGTCATGCTCATTTTGGTGCAGCCCAGGACACAGTTGGTCATCTGGGATTCAAGAGCACATTGCTGACTCATATTGAGCTTTTCATCCAAAAACACCTCAAAGACCTTCTCCCTAGAGCTGCTCTCAATCCATTCTCCACCCAGCCTGTATTTCTGCTTGGGATTGCCCCAACGCACTTTGCACTTGACCTTGTTGTGATGCCTTAGGTTTTAACTTTTATATTTTTCAAATTCTGTATTCCTAGTGTGTAACTCTGAAATGTCCTGTAGCCTGTGAGCTGCTGTTCCCTCATGCTAAGATAGACATAACAAAGCCTCTCTAGGCCTGCTCTCCAAGGACACCCAGCCCGTCCTAGGCCCAAAATGTGTAAACCAGCATCTTGAGAAGGGGGGCAAGCTGAGGGGAAATTACATCATTAGCTAAAGTTTAATTGGTGAAATTATGCTGATATGTGAAGGGACCAAACCTATAAAAGTGTGAAGAACTCGTGACTCGTTGTCCATCTTGGGTGTAGCCTTTGGCCTGCCCAGGGTGTACCTCTGAAGGCCTTTCTAATAAATATCCACCTTTATTCCCTTACTCCTGTCTAGTGTCTGTTTCTAGGTTGGCCTCTTTAGGCATCAGTTCAACTTGATGAGGTTCACACAGTCCCACTTCTCCAGGCTGTCCAGGTCCCTCTGGATCCATCCCTTCCCTCCAATGTGTGACTGCATTACACAGCTTGGAGTTACCAGCAAATTTTCTGAGGATCCCTCAATCCCACTGTCCATGTCACCAATAAAAATAATAAAACTTGTTGGTCTCAATGCCAACCCCCAAGCAATGCCACTCATCACTGGTGTCCACTTTGACGTTCAAAAGATCTTAGACCAGAAGTGATGGTAAAAGACTTGTTTTTCAGAAAATATGCCCAAATTATAGAAAGTTTATTATAGATAAAAACTACACTCATACACAAAAAACCACCAAACCTAAACAATAAAAAAATCCAAGCTCATAAGTTTGAAGTGAGTAAAAAATAAACAAAACATCCAGTCAGCAGACTGGAGTCAGACAGAGAAATGCAAAAATGACTGTTTACTTGGAAGTACATTGGCCCTACAGTGAGAAAGAAGAGTCAGAAATAGCAAAATGTGCATGTGGTGTTATAATTGGAAATTTTAATAAAGCCTTCTAAAATGGTGCCATGACCCATCATTGTTACAATTTTTAGATAAGAATCCTCAATGTTATCAAGTTCTTGAGCCTTTATTGGCAGTGATTTCAAGCTTAAACCTCAAAGTCAGTCTTGGTCTGTTTTACTACAGTGTTTGGAACTTCTTCCTGTCACAGGAGATTTTGATAAACTGTACACATAGCCTGGAAGAGACAATTAAAAATGTTTATCTTATTATAGCGATGGAAACCCACGGAAGTGATGTAAATAGCAAGCACAAATAATTGCTTCCATTCTTTTCATCTGGAGGGATTTCCAAGGCAACTTACAGCCAGAGCTGAATACTGTGCTGAAATGGCTGAGTGATTCCCAAGTGAGTCTGGGAAAAGCAGGCTCTGATGTATCTGCAATTGCCTGCATGGATACAGTGATAATAGAGACCTCCGACATTGTTTCTAGAAGGCTCATTATATCATACACAAAAGACTGAACAGCTGCATTGCCATAGTGATGTATATTGGTAGCACTAGACTAGGGAAAAACAACAATAAATGTAATAGGCCACTTCTTATAAAAGTAGATATGATTAAGGATCACGCTTAAATCCCTTCCTTTTTAATAATTCTGATCATCAATAAAATTCAAGGTTTGAATGAGGAAGATACTTGATTTTCCTGAAATGTTATATTGTGCTGCTGAGACAATCTGGAGAGAATTATACAGCCAGAACTCAAATATGAAGGAGCACTGTCTCCTAATGATGCCATTCACATAAACAGCATCTAGGAAGATAAACTTGTCCAGCCTAATTAATGACCTGTATTTCTCCTTGCCTTTTCATCTTCCTGGGTTCATGACTATTTCTGACCCTTCTTCCCTTGGCAATTATTTCCTCTTTAGCAGCTCACAGAAAGCAGAAATTTAAATGCAGCAGTTATGTCATGTACACAAACTATGGCTAGATATGTAAGTTTTGAGATGATAAATAGATTGTTATTGTCTTCTGTCAATGAGGTGCTGGGTAAATCTACTTATGATGCCCATAAAAATTGTATTTACAAAACCCTCACAGTACTTGTTTGTTTAATGTACTCTCTGCTATCTGTGTATCAGTAGTGATTACTGCCCACACAAAAGAAATCTAATACACATAGCGCCAAGATACAGTTTATGAAAATTTAATCAGAAAGAAAGTACTCAGAATTAATTAAATGGATGTGAAATCCAGAGCATACAGTAATCATGGAGATCTTGTCTCTGCTACCCAGCAGAGAGAGTAGTGATTGGCCATGTGCAGCATAACACAGGAAATGTCAGTGAGATAATTACCACTAGCATTAAAAAATTATTTAACCTACAGACAGCTTCAGTAAAATAATTTTTAAGATATAGGTGTAAATTTAAGCATTTTCTATGCAGAAATGCATATGTGTAATTTGGAGTGAGTTGTGGGCTCAAATATTGCACATTTGCACAAGGATCTTCAGATGACAGGTTGCAGTGCAGTTTATCTCTCTGTTTCCAGGGTATTTTCTATCCATATGGTAGGTTTTTGATAAGTATTCTCAATGGCCTACGCTAGTTAATGTATACAATTTGTTTTAAAAAATAAAAATCTTTCAAGCAGCTATTCATAGTAATGTTGCAAGGATAATTGTTATGGAAGTGTGGTATTTGTTTTACAGTTCCTCCTTGAAAACTGTGAAGGGTGAAGATGAAATATTACAGAGCAAAATCAAAGAAATGTGCGAATTGCAAAAGCTAATAAATAGTACACCACTGGCAGTCCACTTCGTGTTGATCTTTTGATGGGCATGTCTCCTCTCCATAATCAGTGTATCATCAAATCTTCAAACCCCTTGCACTTTGTGTTACCTCATGACTTACTGTCTGGGAGAGAAATAATTAATAATAGGGAAAAAGAGCTTGTAAAACAGAGAGGAAAGGACAAAGGAACTGATTTAAAAGCCAGCTCTGCTTTAGAAGCAATTCTTTAGAAGTTTTGATGAAAACTTAGGCTCTGAAAATAGTTACAACATTCTTGTATCACTATATGTGAAAACAGAAGAACCTCGGTGCAATGATATGAGTTAGTGCAACTTATCAAGTGGCCTTTGTGACTTCCTACAGAACTGAATTTAAATTGCTTTAGAAAGTGGCTCCAAAGTTTTAATTTTTTTTTCTGTTTCAACCACTTATGACTGAAAGGCAAAATTTCAGCTTCAGAATTGCGTAGCCAAAGAACTGGTATAAGCAAGAGTGGAAAAAGCTTAGAAAGAGCCGTGAAAATCTTTTAAATGGGGAAATTAGTGAAAAATCCTGAGGTGTAAAAAGCATAGGTAGAAATTTTTGTAAAATACTAGAAAAAATATTCAATTATGATTAGGCAACTTAATCAAACATCTCATACTGGTTCAAAAGCCTAATATTTTGTTGCTGTTGTTTAAGGGACTGATATTTGGATATGTTTTCTTTTGATAATGGTATTTTTTTTAGATGTTATGCATCCCTAGCTTTTTTCCACTGCTTTTTAAAATAATATGAATAGTAAGAAGCTGAGAAAACAGGCATTTTAAAATGTGTTTTCCCTGTCATACTTTGTCTGAGAACTACCATCAAACTTTAATATTCCCGTAAAATATTAAAAGAAAAAAAGTTGAAAAGTTCTGCCTGCATCTAAATATTGTTTTCTTTATATTAAAGTTTTTCAGGTTATATTTTGTTTGCATCAAACTTAAATAAAGCTAGACATCCAATTTTGGAGGTGGGAATCTGCTGCATTAAAATATCTACTCTCATTATAGTTTGAATCTTGAGTTTCATTCCCTGCATTTATTGTCTTTCCAGATCATATATATTGTTTTGCTTGTCACATCTTAAAAAGAAGTACATTGTGTTGAATAAATCTTCTCAAGAGTCTTTTAGGTATTCAAATATAAAATTTCTTGGATTTATGGAGTCATGTGGAAGCTTTAGAAACTGGTCAGACATTGCAAGATGTACAACTTTACATCATTCTTCAGACCTTGTCACCCATTGCCGTTTTAGACAACACACACCCGTCTAAAAAGAGAGATTAGATTGCATTTTGAAGCTCACTTTCTTTTTGTTTTTCCTTTTCATTTTTATATTTTGTTTCAATGTCCGAAAGAACAGAATTTGAATGGTCACTAAGTTGTTAGTACACAAGTAGACACAATTTCCTTTGACAAAAGACTTTTCAGCAAAGCATTCACATTTAATAATGCGGCAATGGAGTGCTTGCATTGTCTGACTTTGTCTTTTATTCTCTAACCTAGTGATTTCTTACATGTATTATTTAGTGAGTATACATGCTCACATGCTGAATCTGCAATTAGAGAAACATGTTGTGAATTATCCCTGGGGTTATGTTCCACTTGCTGATGTTAATTCCTCTCCTTCACACTGAGATGTACAACCAGAATGTCCCTATGATTTTGTACTAGAACGGTGTGACTGCCCCATCCCTGGAAGTGTTCGAGGTCACGGGGAATGGAGCTTTGAGCAACATGGTCTAGTGGAAGGTGTCCATGCCAGTGCCAGGGGGGTTGGAACTAAATGATCTTTAAGGTCTTTTCCAACACAAATCATTCTGTGAACCTCTGATTTTATGGAGCTCTCCTACATAACGTAAGCATACAAACATTATAATGAAGTTTTACACTTAATGACAAGTTTATGTCATTAGCCCAAGGATAAGGGATAGTTTGAAAGAAATCACCCCATAAAATACTTCCTGTTTAAATAGTTAGAGAAAACAATTTTAAAAAATAGTTTTAAAATTTCTTTTCTTTCAATATGTAAAAATTCTAAGGTTATCTTTTGACTAATCTCTGATTGACTTTAACAGGAAAAGATGAGGAGGAAACAAATATGGTTCATCAGTAGGAACTGAGCCTCTGAAATGCCTCCTCTTTTTTTCACGATTGACCATAGAAATCACAAAGTGTTGACAAAATATCACAGGCCATTCCTTTATCGTGAAAAAATTCTGTTGAGGTTGACTTCTTTTTCAAGCCTGCTGCACAAAATTGCCAAAAGGACAAAAGAAGCCTCTGTGAAACCATTGTTTATGATTTGCAGATTGCATTGCTAGCTTCCCTGGATATTTTATTTGCAACTGAAGATGTCTGAGGACTTTGTGGTTGTATCACCAATTTTTTATATGTAAGTTGGATTTTATATATTTTTTAATATTAAATACTCTACTAAGTGAAGATCATGTCTTGATCTGACCTGACATTTTGTTCCTTTTTCAGCATTTCATTGGATCTTCTTCTGGGGATTTACATATTATAAAGAAAAAAAAGTTTTTGAGGAGTTGTGATGTTGTAATTGAATCTGTCTGTCTGTCCATATATCTGTCAGAGATTGCTATGGTGGGATGTCTAAAAGACTGACAAGACAGGACAGTTTTAAACTATAAAACTCAACTTTACTACATTCATTTATTAAAGGCATTCTTCTTGCTAAAGCTTAATCCTCACATATCATCACTACCTATACAAAACTGTTAGAGTTTGATAACCATTTTCTGCGCTAACTGTGAGTCTGCTGACAATGATGCTGCACAGTCAGCACTGATGACTGCTGTCATTACTAGTTCCTACTCACTAAGGTCAAGGTGATCAGTCTTGAGAGCTCCTCAATGACACAAGTCAAGCAAAATGGGTTTTTCTTCCAATTTTCTGCATTGATGCCTGATGCTTTTATCCTCTTACCCTGTTTCCACCCCCAAAACAGGGATTTCTTCTGCTCCCCACACTGCTTATTTCGTTTCTTGGGCTACAAAGATGATGAGGAGACTGGGGCATCTAATGAGGAAAGGCTGAGGGAGCTGGGTTGGTTTCAGCCTCAAGAAGGGACGACTGAGAAGGGACCTCATCCCTGTCTGTCAGTGTCTGCAGGGAGGGGTCAGAGCATGGACCAGGCTCTGCTCAGTGGTGCCCAGCAATGGGACAAGGAGCAATGGGCAGAGACTGATGCCCAGGAAGTTCCATCTGGACATGAGGAAGAACTTCTTCACTGTGCAGTGACCGAGCACTGGAACAGATCACCCAGAGAGGGTGTGGAGTCTCCCTCACTGGAGATGTTCCAGAACTGTATGGATGCAATCCCAGGTCACGTGCTCTGGGATGAACCTGCTTGAGCAGGTTTCAACCTGACCCATTCTGTGATTCTGTTCTTCTCCATCTTGCCAAACATCCTTGTAGTGCTTTTTAGCAGGATGTCCTGCCTATTTTCACCCTTTTCTCCTATGTGGTGACTTTGTTGCTCGGTTGCCTTAGAGGTGTAGCTATCCCCCTCACTCCTGTGCTTCTGACATTGCTCATACACCAATGCAAAGCTTTGTGTGGCTGTGCCATCCCAACACTGTGAAATGCTCACATATTGCTGTTGGCTGCACCACTTTAGCATACTTACTTTCAAGTTCAAGGCAAGTCGATATATTAATTCTAACCCAAATAGTACATTTATAATCGATATGCGTCATTGACCTTTGCATTGGCTACAATGACAAGGTCTGCCAATATTTATAGATTAAAACCTTTGTTTGCATTTAGAGTGTCAATGTAAACTAACTTCTTGGCCAGGAGACAGTTCAGTTTGGAAAAGTTTATGGAGGCCTCCTACATCAATATCCACGATGAGATATGAATTAGAATTATCTGTTAACTTTGGCTGCTGTTTGTCTTTCTTCACTGATTGATGTGTTAGCTCTTGGTATTTTTTATTTGGGTAAATATTTCTCTTAAGAACAGCTACTTTCTTTCCTTTTTGTCTTGGTGACATAACTTGCATTTGCCTCTTCAGTCTTTTGACAGGACACTGTCTTACTTTTCTTATGAATCCCAGCATTTCTCTTACTCTGTGCATAAACCTTAAGGTATTTCCAAGAGGAAGTTCAGAAAGTTTTGCTAAATTAATTCTTCTGTTGTTGATTTTCTAAACCTTCTGGTTGACTACTCTTCCCTGTCCCTACTCAGCAGCTTCTCTTGCAGAAAATTTCTCAAGGGAAGGACTTTTACAGCCTGTTACAACCTTCAACACAAAATTCCTTACATGAAAATTTTAAAGGACCTCGTACTGTAGTCCCCTATTTTTGAAAGTCCTCCAATTAGAAACAGGAAAAGCAAATAACACAAATAAAATAGAGAAGTACTGTTTTCAAAAGATAGCTATGATATAAATCTTATTTTTCTTTATGTTGTCACAACCTTGGGAGAATTCATTAAGGGACTTCCAGTTTCTGCGAAACTACCCATTCTGTGCTCCAAGTAGAAAATTGTAGATGGAATGCAATGGCTTCTCCTGATTCCTAAACATTAACAAAAGGCGAAGGATAAAAAAAAATCATTCATATTTTAAGAATGCTAAAATAAAACTAGCTTTTAATATAAACATGGTATGTTTTTAAACATAAATTACTAATATGCCTTCAAAAAATTGTTTTATGCTCATATGGAAATATCTATTTCAGATGCATAAAATGATCAGCAAATAGGAGGTTACAGAGATGATGAAGGGATGGAGCATCTCTCTTAGGAGGAAAGGCTGAGGGAGCTAGGGCTGTTCAGCCTCGAGAGGAGATGACTGAGAGGGGACCTCATCAATTTCTGTCAGTGTCTGCAGGGAGGGGTCAGAGTATGGACCAGGCTCTGCTCAGTGGTGCCCAGCAATGGGACAAGGAGCAATGGGCAGAAACTGATGCCCAGGAAGTTCCATCTGGACATGAGGAAGAACTTCTTCACTGGGCAGTGACCAGGCACTGGAACAGATCACCCAGAGAGGGTGTGGGGTCTCCCTCACTGGAGACATTCCAGAACCATCTGGACACAATCCTGTGCCACATGCTCTGGGATGACCCTGCTTGAGCAGGGAGATGGGAGCAGATGACCCACTGTGGTTCTTTCCCACCTAATCCATTGTGGGATTATGTGATTCTGTGATACACACAGACTGCTGAAATTAGATCAGGAGTTTCTTTGCTTATTTAGTCAAACTGAATTTTAGCTGTTTTGTGAAGTAGATGGAAATTATTAGTGGTACTGGGGACAGGTTTTGTAAAGTGATTATGTGAGTTAATATATGGTGTTCCAGTAAAGTAATTTGGCTAGGTAGAGGGTAATGTGGTAAAAGGATGTTAAAGTATTTTTATACTGTCCTTATTCTTTGTTCATGTGAAGAGCAATGCAGTCCTTGCAGTTTGTCCACATTCTCTTTTATGGATGCTAAAAAGCTTTAGCAGAGAAGCTTTCAGCTCTCAGCAGCAGTTTGTGAGAGCTCTGTTCTTTCTCATGCGAAACTATGCAAAACATGATAAGGTTTTCTGTAAACAGACTTTGCTAATCTTGCACCTGCGTTTATAATTAGAATTGTTGTGATACTGACTAGAGAAATGAATGATGTGTGAATTGACCAATTACCCTGATAGGTAGTTAGTTAGAGGTCCAATACCTCTTGCCTTTTTGGAAAACACTAAAAGAACTAAACACATAAAAACCCGTCCTTTATTAAATAAATCAATCAATCAATCAATCCATTCCTTTCTGCTGACCACTCGCGTGTCTGAGTCCTAATTGCCTCTTGGCACCGCCGGCAGCAACACTCTTTAGCCCTAGTCTAGCACAGAAACAACAGGTCTGACACTGAATTTTACAGTGTCCCACAACTCACATCCAGTTCTATTCTTGCATTTCTTTCACCTTCCTATATTTGACCCACACAGCCAACTCTGGAAAGAAGCTGATGTGAGAATTTACTTGAGGAAATGCTGAAGCCTTGCCCAGGCTGCTATAGCAGGACATAATTCATAAAACATACATAAATCTTTCTAAAAATAAATTCGTTTCCTGTTCAGAAAAGGACAAAGAGATTTCTGACAGAAGACAGAAAAGGAAGAATAGTTCCTTCTGAGGAACTACTTTCAAATTGTTTCCAATTTTCTGCAAGTATAGGTTTTTCACTCTATTTTGTTACTGTAAAAGAAGTGCCATTTGCTACAGGATCAAGGACAAGATTTGTGTTGCAGTCCTCAATATTGTTATAGTAAGAGTAATTTGGTGTATTCTTGTGCTTTGTACTTCAAAAGATGATATTCAACCAAGTGCGGGACTATTTCAGATTCCAAGAAATTTACTTTCTTACAAGTAAAATAGCCCAATAAATAAAGTAGTAGAACCTCACATTAATTTGGTCAATGGTTTGTAAAGTTATTTTGAAGGTAGAGTACTTGGAAAGAACTCTCCTGGCAATATGTCTCTTTATGGGTACTGGCATGCAACTAGTATCTAAAAGAAATCTGTATTTCAGTGCTTAGACATTGTTTAATAAGATTTATCAGACTTTATTCTGGTGTCTGTGATTCGTATGTAGCCATACTGAGTAATCAAATTGATTTCAGTCCCATCATTACTTTTTTTTTTAGCTTTAAGTTTTTTCTTTAGGAAAAAAATCCTTGGTAAATGAATCCTCAGCCTGTGAATTTAAGATTTAAATGTGGAACATAATTTCGTTTGCTAGAGTATCTGACTTCAACAACCAATGTTACTGTTTGCATCAAATAATAGTACATGAATATTTTTATACATTTTAGTATTTTATGTTCATAGACTTCAGGTAGTCTTAAAGTAACAAAAGCAAAGGAGAAATACTTAAAACAGAAGCAAAAGCTCAATAAGAACTATTTTGCAAAAGCTGTTTGTCCTCAGCATCCTAGTGGAAGGAGAATTTACCCCAAAATATTCCTGAGAGCTGAGGAACAACATCACTAGTAATTTACTAGGCAAATCTGTTTATTGTGAAGGTGACTATTTATGGGCATTTTATATGTGACAATGGATGCTTAGTAATTGACATTTTTCCTCGTCCTCTCTTTTTAAAAAAATTATCTGACTTTCTTTTGGTTTAGCAGAGTTACTAATGTTCTGTTTTCTCTATGGGATCTACAGTCTCAATGTTACAGATTAAGTTTTGGTTTAGATGTCCACATAATTCTACCTTTGAAAAGTTAACGCATATTGAAAGTGTTATTGGTTATAAATGACCTCAGGAAATTTACTGAAGTATGTACAATTATTTTAAGTTCTCAAAGTACTTGAGCATTGTGTGGTGCCAAGATATGCTTAAAATCTTTTAGACCTGCAGACACAAGGTGGTAGCATCAGCCTTTAGCAATAATTGTTTAGGGTGGCATTGCTTTTAGTTAATAGCCTTTGTTCCGTCTGCCTTCCAAACAAGGGCTAGAGAAAATCCTTTGATTTTGGTCCTGCTGACATTCAGTGTATATCTCAAACTACTGATCAAGCATCAATCAAGTGCTAAACTGGTAAATCACAGATATGCAAATGAAATCCAAGTAAGGCTCTTCATGTCTCCCAACAAGCTAGAGAAATTGTATATTTTTCTGGTTTGTCATGTTTCTTCATAAATTCTTAGAATATTGAAGAGAAGAGTGAAAAATAAGGCATTTCAGACAAACAGATTACCTTTAAAAGACTATGTTTGCCATGAAATATGAATCCCATATTTCTAGCATTCTGACAAATGATCAAGTCATGGATAATTTGTTAGGAAACTGCAGGCATTTTATTCTATGGAAATCTCACAAAGAACAGGGATCCTGAGTGATAAATGTTGTTAACCCCTATCTTTTGCTGACCATCTTCTTAAGGGAATAAAAAAATCTTTATGAATGCACTAAGAAAAATACTAAGTAAGAATCTACTAGTTAGCATTTTTTGTTTTTTTAGGAAGCATATTAACATGCTTTTAAAATAATACTCCAATATTCTATGCCATTATACTCTATTTTTAAGTAAGATTTAAGGTCAAGGCATAGACTTGACATTTAACTTGTTGTTCTGAGGGATTGTCTGTAATATGGTATCATGTTCAGACAGTCACACCAAATTGTGGCAGCTCATCCCAGGGATCACTTAATATTCTTGTACTTCCTCTAAGAAACTTCAGGACTGCAGAATAGTGATTTTTTTTCCCACCAGTTTGTTGTGGTGGCTGCTCTTTCACCTCCAGTCTCCTCAATTCCAACATACCAAAACACCAATATATTACAGAAAGTTCCGTTCATTCCTTTTCAGTTGAAACCTGAAGAAGAGGAAATGGTCAAGTCTTTGTTAAAATAGTAGGATGCTGGAATGGTCAGCTGGAGCACATTGCTTAGGACCGTGTGAAGTCAGGGTTTGGGCATCCTAAGAGTGGAGACTCCACAACCTCTGTAGGCAGAACTTGTTCCGGTGTTCGACCACTTTCTCAGGGGAAAAAAATCTTCGTTATTTTTAAATGATATTTCCAGTGTTTCAGTTTTGTGCTCATTGCTTCTTGTCCTGTCACCAGCGAGAAGAGTCTGGCTCCCTTTTCTTTACTCGCACCCTCAGGTATTTATACACAAGGATATGATTTCAGAAAATCTTTTCTGGTCCATGCTGAACAGTTCCAGATCTTCCAGCCTCTCTTCATGAGATGGATAGTCCAAAACTATAACCTGCTTTGTGCCCCTTCTATGAATTTGCTGCAGTGCACACCCCTGTCTGTCTTTTACTGAAGAGCCCAGCACTGGACCCAACATCCAGATGTGTTTCTCCAGGGCTAAGGAGAGGAGAAGGATCACCTCACTTCCCCTGCTGGCTGAGTTCTTCCTAATGCAGCCCAAGATACTGTTGGCTCTTTGCCACAAGGGCACATTGCTGGCTCATGGTGAACTTTCTGGGACTTGCCCCAAGTACTTTTCTGCAAATCTGCCTTCCAGCTAGTAAAATCCCATCCTGTGTGGGTCTCTAATGCAAGTCTTTGCATTAGGAATTTCTGAAGGTACTTTTACATCTGTTTCTCAAGCCTGAGAATGGCTCTCCGAATCAGCACAACCATATGATCTATCAAACACCCCTTCTTCCCCTATGCAGTGCTCCTGCTGCCTTTTCTATTTTATTTCCTAAGACGGGCCATTCTGGAGCTTAGGGAAGGTGATCTTCGACAATCAAAGAGACAATTTTTTTCCCCAGGGCTTTATCCCACGTATTTCTTCCAAGCAACTGCCTAAACAGACCTGCTTTCCTAAAGTCCAGGACTGAAATACTCTTATTTGTCTCACTGACTCTTATTCAGGCATCAACACTGCAGCCAAGCTGAGGCCAAACTTCACATCTTCAGCCAGTTCTTCTTTGTTGATACAGTCTTTGCTTTTCACACTTGAAATTCCAGGACTGGAAATAGAAATTAATCTTTCGTTATAGTGAAGATCTCTTATGTTAGTCTTATCTTTCAGCACTGAAATGGTTCTAGCAATCTGACCTTATATGAAGATACATAGTCTAATAAATACTATGCAAAAGAAGGTTTATCTTGTTTGTATTTCAATTATTTTTCCATGAATTTTTGATGCAGATAATTTTTAGTCAGCCACTCCCCATTTGTGTATATAACGTGTGTGTGTATGACGTGGTAATGTGGCATAATTGCTTTTCTGGCATGAGCTTATGATTTCTTCATTACTCATATGACAAGATGTGCTGGTTTTTGCCGGGGTAGAGTTAATTTTCTTCCCAGTGGCTGGTGTGGGGCTGTGTTTTGGCTTTGTGCCGAAGACAGGGTTGATAGAGATGTTTTTGTTGTTGCTGAGCAGGGCTTACACAGACCCAAGGCCTTTTCTGCTTTTTGTAGTGTCAGGCTGGCAGGGAGGTTGGGAGTGCTTGGGACGCTGAGAGAAGACACAGCCAGGACAGGTGACCTCAACTGACCAAAGGGATATTCCAGACCATATGACATCATGCTCAGTGTATAAAGTGGGCAAAGAAAGGAGAAGTGGGGGCTGTTCAGAGTGATGAGATTTGTCTTCCCAAGTCGCCATTGTGCATCATGTGCTCTGCTGGGGATGCTGAACACCTGCCTGCCTATAGGAAGCAGTGAATTAATTACTTTTTGTCTTTGCTTACACCCATAGCTTTTGCTTTTCCTGTTAAACTGTCTTTGTCTCAATCCATGAGTTTTCTAGCTTTTTCAGCCTCCTGGTTTTATCCCCAGTCCCACTGATGGTGGAGTGAGCTGCGTGGTGCTTGGCTGGGGTTAAACTATGACAGAAGGCTAAAAATCAGAAGTGCCAGGTTCTCCTAAATGAATGTTATGAGTCTCAAGGATGGATTATCTGTGACAGGATGATTGAGGAATAGTCAGAGAATGGCTGAATAAGAATAGCTCCTGGAAAATCAGCCCATCAGTTTGATGACTGAGTTTTAATTAGGAATCGTGAGTGTTTTTCCCAGAACTTTGTTTGAACTATTTATAACTTGTATGACCTAATTCAATTAGGTGAGTATTAGGAAAAATTCTTATTTATCTCTAGGTTAATTTTAGTTTAATTAGAGATTAATTGTGAGTATTAAAATGGTAAATATTATCAAATCTAGCCTCTCCTCTGATACAGGTTCTGAAAAAGTCTTGGGTTTGAATATTATAATATTTCAGTAGTTATAGTGGAACTTCATATCTTAAGCAGGGAAATTCTGCTGTCAGAGGATTTTTTTGCATTCCCACTGTGTAGGCTAAAACTAGATTTTCAGATGCTCCCAAAATAAAACTGGAATCCTGCTAAGTGTTAACACAGTGAGAGCTAGAAATTCTAGAACACTGGAGATTTGGAGATGTAGGTCTCCTTCAGTTCCACATCCAAGCCTTTTGATTTAAACCATTTCTGAGCAAAGCAAAGCTACAAGAGCTTTAGCTTGCAGCACTAACAGTGTGAGATGAAAGGAATGCTAAAATTATAGACAGGCACTATCTCTCACCATTCAGACTTAAATGAATCAATACTTTGTTCTTAAACTGTATTTTCACTAAAAGAGAGAATGCCAACTTTCATCAGTTGCATTAACACTAAGTGCTCCCAAATTTCAGAATGAAATAATTATGTTAAACTAATGTGTGATTGAAAATAGTTGCAGTTATATTGATTTACACTGTAGATCTGAGAATGGAATTTGCAAGCTTGGCAGGTTTGTAAAATAGAACCTTTTAATAAATCTAGAAATATTAGTTATACTGTAAAGTTGAGCATTTAACTATTCCATATGGCATTTAGCTATTAGAGAAACAGAAGTACTGGCAGTTTAAAAATTATCTGATTTTATCAAGGTATATTTCTCTAAATGCAGGAATATATTTCTAGGATAAAATTAGAAACAGTTAAATGATTTACTTTGAATCTGGATGTAGCAAGTATATTGAATGTGAGAAGAAAAATTAAGTCATGAATCCTGGAATATGTGTGCCCATGTGAGTAGGTTGGATGTGGCCATGGTAGCGCGGGACAACATCTGGACTGCACTTCCAACACCAATCATTATCTTCTCATGTAAGAGAAATGCTTTTGACACAAAAAAAATTGAACTGAAGAGGTGTTTTTTTCTTCACCCTCTGTAATCCTCTTCCCTTCTTTTAACATGGTGTGAAAAGGCATATGGTCTGCAGTTTCAGGGTTTTTGGTAGCTGTGCTTTTGCTTTATTTCACACTAAAATTTACTATGCGTCTCAGGGTACAGTTCCTCTACTTAGGTTTCATTATTTGTCTATCCCACACTCTGAGAAGTATAAAACTAGGATCAAGATTTTCTGGTACTGACATTTCAGGTGTTTAGGGCAATAATAAATCTATATTTAATTTAATTTAATCTACACCTCTTGTATCATTGTATTATAAATTTATAATTCTCCCCCATAAAAGGAATCGTGCAGTGTAGTTCTTGTTCTCATAAATGCTATTCATTGTTTAGCTTCACATATAACCATAGCTTCACATGTAACAACCTTTGTGCAGTCCTTGCAAGGGCGATTTGCTTATGGAAAGACTTCTCATGATAATGCCACAGGGCTTGGCCTGGTGGTTTCAAATTCAACAGAGAGAAACTGTTCTAAGACTAAAATTCAGAGATCAGAGAAGTAAATATATGAACTGTAAGTGAACTGCATAGCTCTTCAAGACCACTGTTAGGGTTTTAAGTACAAAAAAGCAATATTTCTTTGTTCAAAATAAATAACTCCAGATCAGATATCATACCATTTTTAAAGGGGACTAGTCAAACGATTATATCTTTGCTGTGTTCTATAGCTTCATTGATTTTACATACTTAATAAGCAAGGGAAACTGTAGAATATTTTTTATTACTGTAATAAATGCACAATGGACAGATAATTTCTCTTTCATTGATATGGCAAGAATTGATGCAATTGTCAGTAAATAGAGATTAGGTATTTTAAAGAGACCAAATCTTGACTATATGCAACTTTTCCAAAACTCCAATCTACTCTTCCTTACTACTGTGGAAACATAGAAAGAGGTTAGCTTCTCTTATGGTTTTATGCAGAGATATATGGTATGTTCCTTCAAGTACAGTTGCATGGAAGTTTAAATGGAAGAATATTTTTGCATCTGACTGGCTGTTGTCTCTTTATTTCATAGATTCATAGAATGGCTTGAATGGGAAGGCACCTTAAACATCCTCTTGTCTCCACCCCCCACCATGGGCAGCAACACCTTCCACTAAAGCAGGTTGCTCAGAGCCCCATCCAGCCTGGCCTTGAACACTTCCAGGGATGGGACATGCACAGCCTCCCTCAGAAACCTGTGCCAGGGCCTCACCAGCCTCACTGCTAAAGAAATTATTCTTAATATCTAATCTAAACCTACTTTCTCTCAGTTTGAAGCCATTCCCCCTTGTCCTGTCACTCCAGGCCTTTGCAAACAGCCTCTCTCCATCTTTCCTGTGGGCTCCCTTCAGGTACTGGAAGGCCACAATTAGGTTATCCCAAAGCCTTCTCTGTTCCAGGCTGAACAATTCCATTTCTCCCAGCCTCTCCTCACAGCAGAGCTGCTCCATCCCTCTGATCACCTTGGTGGCCTCCTCTGGCCTGGCTCCAGCAGGTCCCTGTCCTTGCTGTGCTGGGAGCCCAGAGCTGGATGCAGCACTGCAGGTGGGGTCTCAGCAGAGCGGGGCAGAGGGGCAGAATCCCCTCCCTGCCCTGCTGCCCACGGGGCTTTCGATGCAGCCCAAGATACATTTGTCTTTCTGCCCTCCCACTGCACATTTCAAGTTTTAAAATGCTTCTAATAGTTACAGTAAATACTGAGAAATCAAAACCATATTAGATGTATAAGTAAACACATATCTGGGTTCCCTTTTGAGAATAGGCAAGTTCTTTTAAAAAAATTCCAGTCGTATTCCTGATTTCCAATAATGCCAAGTCATAGTAGAGAACATCCCTGCAGTGGATAAGGTAAAATAGGAAATTAGCTGAGCATTCCCTCATTAGCTGTCTTATATTAAAAATATTGGGAAAGCACAGGAAAAAATTATAATTTTAGATGGTTTTTCCATTTGGTGTTTTCTATTAGTCTCCACTGTCTTATAGATAAGGAAAAATCAGATCCTCTGCACGTGAACAGAGATTTTAAGTGTTTGGTATCATTCTGCCCAAGAGGTATGAACAGGAGGTAAATATGATCCATTATGTTTATGTACAGTGGGATTATTTTACACACAGACAAGTTTTGTACAACTTCACAATCTACAATCTTCACAATTTTTCTGGCGAAGTGAGGCTTGAGTGGAGAGCTCCAGGATACCTGTGGCCATCTAAGCCTAATTCCTGTGTATCTTTTATAATAGCACACTCAAGAAATTCTTACATGTATTTATTTCCCTGTAGAGGCAACCTAAATACTAGTCCTCTGTCAAACAATTGGCAGAATAGCAGTCTTCACTGCAAGGTCTTTTTTATCCAAACAAGAAATTTTGAGGTCTAAAAAAACCCTTGTAACCCTGTCAGCCCTGCTTAACCTCCATTAGAGGCTTCAATTTGGCTGTCTGTCTTCTCTGAAGTCTAAAAGCTGTTACTTGGCTGTCATAAACTGGGATGGCTGATGGTCATGGCTATTGCAGTGGATAAAGGCTGGAGCTGAGAGGCGAGGAGAATTAGAAAAACCATGCTGCTTGCTCTGTGTGTGCTGCTCTCTATAGTGAAGGTGAAGTCTGAGCTTTTCCATATGCTGCCAATCTGCCAATTTTCATATGTATGCCCTCAAAACGTTTAAGAAAGGAAGGATGATTCAAAAAAATCAGTTTCAGTTCTTCAAAACATCAGGTTATTATGGAAAATATATAATTACAACTCTCCTCTATTTTTTAGAATGGTGTGTTCAAATTATCTAATGTTTTTGAAGGGAAATAATGTCATGAAAAGCATACAGGAACTTGCTGAAAAGTGCTACAGCACTAAATTTAAGTGATTTCAGTGAATTCAGGTGAAATGGTTCTAATTACATGCATTCTGTTTGAAATTCAAATGTGAAAAACCACAGAAAATCAGCAGTATATTTTGGAACATATCTGGTACATTAGAGAAGAGAGAATAAAATCCTCTCTGAGGTAAATGATCACTAAAATATTAACCAGAGTGAAAGGTATATAACTTTCAGGCAAATAAACTCTCCCCTCAACTCCTATTCCCCTTGAGGTCTTTTATTTTTTGGAAGACATTATATTAGAAATTGTAGGGGTAAAAGAAATAATTCTCAATATTTTAAATTTGGCTTGCAGTTCTAACATAAAGGTACAAGGAATGAAAAAGAAAATTTTACTTGAATGCATGATTTTAGGAAATTTCAGAAATTGCTCCGAAATATGATGGGAAAACACTCAGCCTTCCTCTTGGTGTACAAAGAATAAATTTCTTGTTTCATTTCCCCCTTTTTTATCAATAATAGTGTGGCAGCAGAGCCAGGGCAGTGATTGCCCCCTGCGCTGGGCACTGCTGAGGCCACACCTCAAATCCTGTGTCCAGTTTTGGGCCTCTCATTACAGGAAGGACATTGGGGTGCTGGAGTGTGTCCAGAGAAGGGCAGTGGAGCTGGGGAAGGGTCTGGAGCACAAGTCTGATGAGGAGCAGCTGAGGGAGCTGGGGGGGCTCAGCCTGGAGAAAAGGAGGCTCAGAGGGACCTTCTCACTCTCTACAGCTCCCTGACAGGAGGGTGGAACCAGGTGGGGATCAGTTTCTTCTCCCAAGGAACAACTAGATAGGACAAGATAGGACAAGAGGAAATGGCCTTAAGATGCACGAAGGGAAGTTTAGATTGGACGTTAGGAATAATTTATTCAATCAAATGGTTTTCAAGTATTGGAACAAGCTGTCCAGGGAAGAGGTTGAGTCAATGCTCCTGGAGGTATTTCAAAGACGTGTAGATGTGGCACTGAGGATCGTGGTTTAGTGGTGGGCTTGGCCATGCTGGGTTAATGGTTGGACTCAATTATCTTAAAGGTCTTTTACAACCTAAACTATTTTATGATTCTTTAATTTTAAAGGGAAATCTGTTTCACTCCTAGCTGCTCTGCCCTTTGCGGGGACTGAATGTCCTACCTTCATCTCTTCATCTGGGAGAGAAGAGACATTACACTTGTTTTATTTTCCAGGAGGAATGTCCCGCCTCTCACTTTCTCAAAAGCAAAATAAGTGCAAAGTTCTACCCTGCCATGTAGCTCAGTCTTTCTTTCTATTTAAGCCAAGCACCCTGGTTTAGTTAATTTCCTGTCTATCTTGAAACAAGGAAGCTGAGGCTGCAATTATTCCTCTTTTGGGCACTCTTGCTTTCTCTTTTAATGGTACACACACATGGTTTTCTTGCAGTGCTATAGGAAAATGTGGTGCTTTGAACGTTTTTAAAGTGAATGTTGCTCTTTCTGGTATGTTCTTCGTACCTGCACCATCACAACATGAGACACGTCCCTATATAAAATCCTACAGCTCTAGTAATACCTATTCACATAACTGAAGTATTCACCAGGTGCACCACAATCTTTTAATTTCCAAGCAGACTGTGAAACCAGATACTAAAAGACAAATCAGGACAGTCAGTGGGCAGAAGTTTTTCAAATCAGCTATGTCTCAGGGATTTCTTAGGTTTCAGATCTTTCTAATCCTGGAAAAAGAGATGGAGGAAGAAAAGTTTTGAGTTGGTTTTGACACTATTCTAGTCTCATGTAGCTATTCCAGCGTGGGATTAAAACGAATTTGGTACCTCAAAACTCCATTATGCAGATATAGTTCTGATCCAGTCCCCTGAGGAACAGACAGAACAAAAAAAAAAAAAAAAAAAAAAAAAAAAAAAAAAAAAAAAAAAAAGCAACACCTGTCTTTGTTTTTAAAGCACATCTTTGAAACAAATAAATGAATTCTCATGGCCATTTCAGGTTTAGGAACCAGAAAGAGTTATAGTCTAAGTAAAACCTAAATTAAGAGTTCAGCAGTAACATCCATGCTCCCATTTCAGATATGGCTGCTTTCTTTTGCTATTATTTACATTCTCTACAGCTGCTTTAAAACTGGATAGTTGATGAGAGCTGTGTTAACCGCTTTTGCGTCTTAGAAGATACTCACTTGAGAACAGGAAATAAAAAACCTTACAGGGATATTTTAAGGGACATATAACCTCTGTACTAAATGGTTATTCTGTTTTTGTTGTTCCCTCTTCTCCCAAAATGTTAAAGATGTGCTCTAAAAACTTAGCAAAGCAAGTACTTCTCCTCTAACAAAGAAACATTAAATTTATTGAATTAGGGAACAGTGGCAGTTTGTCCTTCACACAGCTTTATATAGGATCTTTCTTAAATTATAAACAGGGAAAACAATGCTTTTAGGTCACAGAATATAACATGGCATTTTATTTTGTCTCAAGAAAAAGATTTCATCCCTTTTATGAGAGAGAACACATGCCAGATTATGTATATTATTTTTAATAGATCTCTAATCATTAATTTTTCAAGTTTTCCGTTCATATTTTTTTTTAAATGTGACTTAAAATCAAAATAATGTATAGAAGCCATTTTTCTGCTAACATATATATATTATTGCAATTAACTACTTGCTACTTCTTAATTGTGCTGAAAACTTCCTTATACTGTTAGTTTAAAAGTTCTTTTGTGGAGCATCTTGTCTTTCTACATACCTGTGCTATTTTTATAAAAATGTTCATTCTGAGACAGCTTTTTTTGTCTTGGTGTGTCTCAAGAATTCCACTTATGAGATGTTGTATTAAGATACAGAATTCCAATTCCACAAATGGCATTAATCCAAATTAATAAAATGGAGCTGAATGAAGCCACTGGCTAAATATAGGAATCTATATAATTGAAGATACTTTTAATAAAGATAATTATTAAATGCAGCTATTGGAATTTGGAAAGGAAATTAATGTACCTTAAGCATTGTAAATAGATGGAAAAATTCTGGAAGGTTATGCAAAGCTTGTCTTCATTTAAGAGTTTTTGTTAAAGACATTTTGCTGCTTCAAACATTAACATAAATATTACAGTAAATTTTCTCTTTTGACTTTGTATGACATTGTAGAAATATAAGTTTTGCATATAGTCACGTTTAAGAGAAAAACCAAATCAAAACTAGCCAACCAAGCAACCCAAGCTTCAGCCTGTACTCATGATTGCCAGTCCATTTGTTTGTTTTAATTGTTGTAGTTTGTGTTTACTCTCCACTCAGAAATGTTGTGCTGGGGCTCCACACAAAGCAGGTATGGTGTTTATGCACAGAATCACTGGTACACAATATTTAGGAAATCATTCTCCCCTTAGATGGGGGAAATAAACTGAAACAGTGACAAAATAGAAAATTCCAAAACAATTTTGGGATGAGAATATTTGGGTGTGGATTTCTACTGTGAAGGTGTTGTCTTGGATCATTTGAAGGATGGAAAGTGGTTGTCATAGCAGACTGCTGCAATCCACAGTCATAGATCTAAAATTAATCTACTTTATTCACTGGAGATTCTAATTAAGATATTGCCAAAGACTGTTTGGTTAAACTGTCATTAAACATAAAATTTGACAGCTCATTATTAGTAATAAAGACAAATAAATGTGTGAGAGGAGGAAGATTAGAACACGAGTGTGCTGCCTGTGTGTGTGAGATGTGCTGGCAGCTGTTCTAAGTGACATGAGCTTCAACTTTAACTGCAGTACCTGTTTGAAGACAGCTAAAGGCATAATTCAAAACAACAACAATAAGCAACACTGTTATTATTATTGTTGTCATTACTATTGTGAATGAATACAGAAAAACAGAATGCGAGGTCTACATCTAGGTCAGTTTTTAGATCATAAGATTCCATCATTAATACTTAAATTAATGAAATTATATTGATTTTCCTTTTTTTTCTTCTAGTCATAGGAAAATAATTTTAATATTTTGAAGATGATATTTGATGGTGTGTTGAGCTGGAAACTGATTTAAATCATCAACACATACAATCAGTGTGTAATCACTGCTTGTTTTCATTTTTTTTTTAGGAAAAATTCCATAAATTGATATTATGGTATTATTATCTAGTTCTTGTGACACTGAATGCACTGTGCGGATGATTCTCTATCTCTTTGCAGGAGATTTTTTACCAGTTGTAAAATGATGCTGCCTGTTCCTGATCCTAATTATACACCCATTTCTTGAAAAATGTAATGCTAGGAATTGATCTCCTTATAGCACTGGATATAAAAAGTCCGTGAAAAATAAGGAATTGAGAATGTCAAGTTAATATAAAATGTATAAATGTTAATTTAAATAGAGATAATTTGACTAGGAGAGTGGTGGTGATCAATACCTTGCAGTAGAAATTCTATTATTGCCGTTTGAAAATAATTAATTGATTAATTATTAACCATGCAACCGACATAGCTTAACATTTGACGTAATTAAGGGACAGACTCAATGAACCTGTGTTGGAATGCTCATTAAAAGTTAATTGAGCAATGTAAAAATTTACATGGTCCTAGAATCTTGACTTGTTATCATGGACCTTCTATACTGGACACACGAGGCCTGTGGGGACACACAGCAGAGAAGTTTGGGATTTAGAGCCCAGGGAAGTGTTTAGGCATCAGCTTACAGTCTACTGATCTTGTAAGAGTAATACAGCTGTTATTTGTTACAAAAAAATACGAGAAGCAAACATATTTTTCCGTGTCTGGCATTTAGATCTGAACGAATTTGGTGGGTGCCTATTCCACCTGCATTTCATGGTTAGCACCAGTTACAATGCAGCTCCTAAAACCACAAAGTGCATGACAGGACTCATCTGTGGAAATTTCATTTGATATCTGAGATCAATGGTGTATTTAATGCATCTAGAACCATAGATAACATCATTTTAATTAAAAATGCTAGCAGAGTAATTACTTTTTAAGCATATGGCCTCAGATAAGAAAATTGAATGACACTTAAATTGGGTTTGTAAGAAAATGAATTTGCATTAAAAAGTAGCTATTAGCCATTTCAGTGACAATGTGGGAGACCAAGGTTACAGATCTTTGCTCTGTAGGTTCAGAAACCTGTTCTATGAGAGCTGATATATTTGGGCTTCAAGGAAAATGAGGTCTCAGTGATTTTTCTCATCTCAGTTTCAGTTTAATTAGTGTCATCACATGGAGACGCATTTGTTCCTTTTAGGGAATAGTGGACAAATGGCCCCTTCAAAAGCAGGGGAAAATGTCATGGCTCTGTAATTAAAACAAGTGGACAGTCAAGATTGGGGGTGAAGGGACTCTTTAAATTGATTTCTGCAATTTTTCTTTTTTTAATGCAATATTAATCCAGTTAAAGTTTCATTATAGTAAGGTTTGAAGGGGCATAAACTGAGGAAGAAAGCACAGAAAACTCTTCCTGATGTTTCATTACCACCTTTCCGATTCAAGATACCTTTTTTCCAACTGAGGGTTGGCATCTTAGTAGCCCCAAAAATTATTTTGGTTAGGTTTTGCTATGTCAAAAAAATAAATTATTAGGTTTATTTTATTTATTTATTGCTCAGCTTATGTCTACTATTTCAAAGCAAGTTTATAAAGATAAATTCTTATGAGGACATCAGACAAAAAACAGATGTTACTTTTCAAAATTAACAGCTTCTATTAATTTCTACTTTTAGCAATTCCTTTTTAATATTTAACCTGCTAAAAATAATAAAGGAGTGGGAGCTGAAAGTGTTTACTCTCTGCCCAAAATGTTTTTCTTGGTAGATTTCCTCATCAGGGAATTATTTAAAAGTCTGAATTATCCTGAATATCACTCTTTCCTGGGCTCACTTTAGCTCATATCTTCATGTTGTGTGTTGAGTTGCATCTTGTACTCTTTGGCAAGGAGAAATAGTGCTGTCATTGTTCATTCTCAAAAAAATCCTCAAAACAGATCCAAACAAAGCAATAATGAGAACAAACAAACAAAACAATAACTACAACCCTCCCCCCTAAAAAACAACAACCCCCTCAAAAAAAGCCCCGAAACAAAAACAAAAAATCCGTTACCACAAATCCATCTTCTAAAAAGTAGGAAAATACCCGAGTTCTAGTTATGGACAAAGAGTACTTTCCCAAAAGATGTTTTTTGGACATTGTCCAGCCTCTGACCTGTTCATTTCATTGGACTTATTGAAAAACATTTCCAAGTGCAAGATTCTTCAAAACTTGTATGACAGCAGAACATCCAGGCTGGAAGATGTCGGGTGACAAACATGAATATTACAATATTCCAACTTCTTTTTTTTTGGTGGGAATTGGAGCACTGGCATGTTAAGCTCCATGCTTTTTAGCTAGAAGGCTCTTCTTGGAGAATTGTGAATGCTATGCTGAAATTAAAACCAAAATAATGCAGAACAAAGAGGATACTTATTGCAGAAAGGAGGTAATTGAACCAAGACGATGGACAAAAATAAGCAATATTCTGTTTTAAAACTGCATGTCTTGTGACAACTGGACCTATGTAGAATTTTCCTTTAAACCTGTGCAGCCCAAAAGATGTTCCTAAATTGCTGGAAGGCTGGCTTGTTATGAATCTGTCTCAACAGAGATAACCATTTTATTGGCAAATTTAAATGCGTGCACCTAGGTATGTTTCTCCTGACTACCACATAGGAAAAACAAGAAAAGAAACTTTATGCTTATGGTTAATTGCATATTGTTTCTTAGAATCATTAGAAACAAGTTAATCTATGAATGAAAGTATGGGGGGTTTTATGAATAAAATTAAGAATAAAATTATGAATAAAACTTTTTAAATAAAATTTTTTAAATAAAATTTTTGTTAATAAAATTGAGTGTTTCCCCAAGGTAGCTTGTGACAATTACCATAAATACTTTAAGTTTCTTGAAGTTTTTTCCTCTCCTTTTATCTTTTCGTGTTCTTACATTTTGCTCAGATTTGCTTTGCATATTCCACCATAAATATCCCTAAATGTTTATTTTTGTGGAGCTGTCTTTCTCTAATGAGTAATGACAGTCTTGGTGCCATCCCAATAAGCCTATGCATTTTTCTACTTCTTAACAGCAAATTAACATTTTGTTTCCTGACAAATTGGAAGTTAATTACATGGAGTGTTAGTCAGTAAAATATGTGATTGTTCTGATTGTTGCTAGTCCATTGGGGTTCCGCATTTCTTCTTGGATATTTTCTTGCCTTGTCTCTGCAAAGTTTCCTTCTATGCAGCTGATGCCCAGCCTACATGGTCCCACAGTGTTATTCCATTACAGACGCAGGATTTGCCATTGCCTTACTTCACTGAACTTCCTGGGGTTCCTTTCAAACACTTGCTTCAGTCTGTCAAGGTCACAAAGTGCAACAACTCTGCCCTTCTACATCCTGATGTGGTACTGTCACCTGGAGAATGTGCTCCAGGCATCTCTAGCAACTGGCTGCCAGTTGGGTTTTTTTCCTGCTGATTCAAGTCTGTGAGGATGGCAGGCCAGGTAAATTCATATATTATCCACCCAACCCATTCATATCAGTCCACTTGGATTAAAATGTTTCGCTGTTCTCTGTCTTCCAATACCAAAAAATTAATCTCCTAGAAAATCATCAGACTGGTAAAGCATGCTTTGTGTCTTAAATTGGATGCTTTGTTTTCCTTTAGTGCAAGAACTTAAAAATTCCTTTACCTTGTTGATATAACTGTAATGAGTAACTACAGATAAAATCCCAAACATATTCTGAAACTTCTCATTAGAGGATCTACCTTGAAATGTCTCCCTTTGGGAAAGGGTTTCCTTTGCAACACACACGTGGGAGTTTATCTCAGATTACTGAAGTAATACAAACACTTCAAGTCCTCCTCCTCCAAGCTCAGGCTTATGGCAAAACATCTCAACTGAGCACAAAAGTATTCAAAACAAGTTTAAAATCATGGTCATCATGCATCACAGAATGAATGAATGAATGAGCTGCTACTGCAGTACCTGTCTGACGCATCCTTCTGAACTGACAAACACAAAATAAACCCAGCATTGCAGTAAACACAGGTTTAGTCATTTAGGATAAAAAAGATGATACATCTAGCAGCTTACCAAAAAAAAAAAAAAACATGCAATGAGCATTTCTTTTCTGTCTGGACAAAACAGCATTTGATGACAACTGGAAGTTATTAAATTTCCCTTTAGAAAAGATTTCACTTCTCTTTTGAGTGAATTATTCACTCACATTTCACAGAGTACAAGCTCAGCACTCTTCTGTGCAATCATGCTGTATAATGGTTTTTACTTAAATGGGACAAATAATAGATGGTCTAACCCCTAAGTATTGGGTTTTGTTAGCATTGCCCTCCTTTTACATATTTTTGTCACAGATGGAAGAATGCAGCTGTAGTAGAAAGCTCTGTTCAAGCATCCCTTTGTTCTTAGAATGGTGCTAACAATGTCAAGATTTTGGGTTTGATTCCTGTATGGGCCATTCACTTAAGAGCTGGACTTGAAAATCCTTGTGGGTCCCTTCCAACCCAGAATATAATTCTGTGATTCTTGTATTTGTCCATCTCCATGCTCACCCACTTTCTTTTTCTTCCTTTTCCATTGCAAAGACATTCTACTCTTCAGAGTCTCATGCTACACCATGAAATTATGGTTGAATGCTATTAAACACCCCTAAATGACCATTTCTCAATTGAATTAGTCAATGTTTCAGATTGCTTACGTACAAGAAAAGACAGTTAAAGTTTATATGCGTGGAAGGTTTAGTTTGCTTTTGGAGGAAGGAGGTATAATATTGTAATAAACTTGTTGTTCTAAGTGTTCCCTCTTTTCTAATCTTCTTCCTGTAGAAAAATCCATCGATGTTAATTTTTCTTTGCTGAAAGTGCAACTTTGTCAATAAAAATATATCTTTTAAATCACATCACTATAGAAATGCCTGTAAAACATTATTGAGTAAGCAATCCTTTTTCTATTTTTTTTTTTACTTGGAATTAATTTTAACACAGTAAATTAGAAGTTTTGATATTGACTGCTATATTTGCTGGTAATATTTTTGAGTCTAAAGTAGCACAAGAGTTTAGGGTGTAAAACAGCTTAAAAATGAATAAACAAAGAATTGGCATTTCATTTCCATAGCAAATGCAGTGACAGTTATAAAAAAATTTTTTAGAGAAAAGACAAAACTCTAAATTATGATGTTGCATTTTTTAAAATGAGTTTTATAGCTCAAGCATGAGGCCAAATTTTGGAAATCTATTAAGAATTACTCTTTTGCTGAAAGCTGTGAATTTGACTTTATTGTCTGAAGTACAGTTTTCTAAGCCTGAAATAAATAAGGACATAGATATTAACATGTGTTGAAAAGCAATATATTTTTCCTAGGGTATTTCACAATAATCACAGGTACAGAAAGTTTTTAATAGCAATCTAGAAAAGACATAAGTTAAAATATGACTGGATTAAAAGAGTAACTAATATCAAGTATCAGTTACTAAGGACTTTCTAAAGCCTGAAATAAGGCTTTCTCAGTGTAGGTGGTTTATTGACTAGAAACTAGACAAGTTTCTCAAACCCTGATTCCTAAAATTTTGTATTTTGCTGTATGAAACCATTAAGCTGAAGTTCAAATTATCTTCTTCTGTAAAAGATGCCAAACCTGGTGGTTGTTCATTACAGCATTAGACTTCCAAGGTGGGGTGTAGGTCAGGCACAGGGTAGACACAAGATCCCAGAAGTTCTTTGCGTGGTATGTTCCAAACAGTTTTCTTTCCTTTCTTTCCAGATGCAAAATATGAAGAGAATTTTCAACAGGATGTAAATTGACTGTAATATGTTTCTTTTCAATGGAAACAACAAATTGAAACATGTAAGAAGTTAATGTTTTTGTAAATTGAAACTATTTACAGGGACTAGGGAACTTACTGAGAAAGTTTCCAGAAATAAAGATCAGCCATCATAATCTTCTCCTTTTTCAAAGTGACATTAATCCATTGATTGTCCTCTGCAAAGGCCTGGTCCCTTATCATTAATGATTACTTCTATGGGAAAGGTGGATTTCTTTTAAGCCTGAAAAAATAATTTCCTATATGTTTCTGTGACTATTAATGCTGTACTTGTTTTCCCGTAGGAGCTTATCCAGAATTTTGCTTGGACATGGTATCTCTGAGATAGATGTTTGGTTTTAAAGGCAGAGGCAAGAAGAAAAGACAGATCATGTCCACCAGATACCTCTCAAGCCTCTATTAACCTCAGGTTTTAAGTGGAGTAATTCTGGAGTTATAGAGTAAAAGGGGAAAAATATTGCACTTTTTCATATGACAAAAGGTATGCTGGGTATAGTCCTCTCACTTCCCTTAGAAATTTTTGTGAGAGAAGTCATGACTTACCCCGCTTTTACTGTGCCAACGTTTTTCAGCAGCAAGTTGGCATAATTTTAACATCATGTCTTCTCTAATTTACTGTATAGGATGTTTCTTTGTTCTATAGAAAGAAGGAATCCCTTGCCTGTGAAATTGACTTTAGCTTTATTATAATATATTTATTTAATACTCAGCAGCTGTATTTTCTGGTCAAAAATACATATATTCCTGGATTTCTAAAATGGAAATCTAACACAACATTAAATTAATAGGATTTTAAATTGTGTTTTTGCAATATTTTACAAAACTCTGTCAAAATAATGACTTCTCTTCTCTTTTGAATTTTCTCTCTTTCAAACAGTAACTATAGTCATTTAAACTTCTTAAAAATTCTCTCTGAAAAGTTTCACCCAATTTATTTGGTGATTCTAATAAAAAAAATTAGAGCAAGGCAATACTTGGAATTTTGCTAATATGCAAGCACATTCACTGCCCAGAGCAACCATTTTGTAGTTCTTTACACTGGGGAAAATATCTAATCATTAGTTTCTTTAGCTAATTCAGAGACATTCAGCATTTCCTAAAATACAACTATTAAGTAGGTTAAGAATTCTCTCATTAAAATGTCCACTGTTTCTTTCATAGGCTATACTTTACTCTTAAAAGAAGGATGCTTGCTTTAAATATCCAGGGTTTTTCAGCCACAGTCACCTCTTTCTTTTTAATAGTGAGCATTTGACCAGTGCTCTTTGTGATTCAGTTGAGTTTTGAGTCAGAGGTTATAGCTGAATTTAATGACCTCGATCTTAAATGCCATGTTTTAATATTCAGGTGTCTTATTGTTTTAATAAGAACCTTGGTAGATATTCTCCCTTTTCCGTGTTCCAGGAGACACATTCCGCAGGTGTGACCACAACTGAGTGGAGAGTTTAACAGTTCTAAAAGAACTTGGTGTGGAAGGCTGTGAAGTCCAGAGAATTTATCTGGACATAGGTGCATAATGGCAGCTGTGCAACCTGTTGCCTTTACCAGGTTTTCTTGCATTGCAGAAAGTTGTGGGAAGTTCTCAGTTTACTGATTTTTTCTGCAATTAGATAGGGAGACCAGGTTGAAGGCAAGCCTTTAGTTATGTGGCCTTTTTTTTTTTTCCTTAATTCTTTTACTTCTTTTCCCAGCAGTATTTTGTTCTACAGAATTTTTTCTTGATCTTTCTTTTGGTCCTTTCTATAGCATTTCTGTCTGGCCTGGAAAATGCCAAAAACTGTTATCAGTTATAGCAGGTGGCTAAAGGTCTTTGCGGGATCATGTAAGTGTTTTTATTAAAATTTTGTTAGTGAAATAGTTAATACTTTCCATCTCTAGGAATCATGTTTCACTGTTAGTCACGACATAAATGAAACAGTTCTCTTGCTGACAGAATGTGGCTTTATGTGCCTTGCCTGTGGTCTATGGAATTGCAGTTTTTAATTTTTTGACTTACAGTCAAACATTACTAATTTTTTATCATCTCTCACTGTGTGCCACAGGGCAGTTGGACGGTATAAATCACAGGCAGCAGTCAGCCTTCTGGTTTTGTTTTGTGTCTCTCAGACACAATGACTAACTAAGATTTTCAGTGATTATGTGGATGTCTAAAAGGTCAGTTTTACTGTGTTACTTATCATAGTCATAAAATACAGTTATCCTTATCTTTTGGCTTCACTTGACTGCTGAATCTGTAACTTTTACTAGAATCATAGATTAGTTTGGAAGGGAGCTTTCAAGGTAATCCAGTCCAACTTCCCATGTACTGAGCAAGGACAACTAGATCAGGTTGCTCGAAGCCCCATCCAACATGACCGTGAAGGTTTCCAAGGACTGGGCATCTACCAGCTCTTGGGGCAAACCATTCTAATGTTTTGCTAACATCATTAGAAATAATTTCTTATATCTAGTTTCAATCCACCCTCTTCTACTTTAAAACCCTTACCCTTTGTCATATCACTAGAACCCCTTTGTTTGCTTGTTTAGTTTGTTCAATTTTTTTTTATATGTAATGTAATATTTTATTTTATTTTCCCAAAGGGTCTGAAATTTGATGAAATAATGTGAGCCTCAGTTATTGTATAACTGCTGAGATTTAACGTAGTTTTATTGTTTTGGGAAAAGGTAGAAGATGCGTAGGTATGGCTGATCATATATCTTGGTAGTTCCTGTATCAGTCATAAACAGATAGAATAGCCTTTTGCACAAACACATTTTTAAAAAGGTAGTTGTACACCAGAGGGGAATAGTGGAAGCACCATTTACTTAGTGAGACTGCTTGCCGTGCCCATTTAGGGATCTTGGAGTGTTTCCTGGAGACACAGGAACCTGACAATGTGCTAAAAGGACCCAATCCAAACCCCATTAATGTCAGTAGACCAATCTCTGGAGAATTACATGAACTTTAAATCAGGATAAGCAAGTGCTCATGTCAGTATTTTATCTGAGTCATGTGCAGGCCCAGAAAGGAGAGGAGAGGTTTGCAAGCTGGAATAAAACACTTCCAGGTCCCAGCAGTAAATCTCACTAGGTATGATGTGATGGCCCTAAAATGCATTGGGCTTTGCTTTATATTGGAATTAATTAACAATATGAACTGATAACTTCTAGCAGACATGCAGAAGAAAATCATGTGGACAGAAAGAGCCCTGTTTATCAAAATAAAGTAACTTGCAGGAGTTGCAAATACTGTGCTTTCTTTCTAACAGCTTTATGGTTTCCCTACATTTACAAGCTTTCTTGTACCAGAATTTAGTCCTTTTTTATAGCTGAAGCAGATTTTAATAATTCTTTTTTACAGAGCAAATTCTAATGGTGTAGTAGACCCCGTCAGCAAAACCCACATCTTTCTGGGAAGGAGATAAAAATACAATTGAATAGATGATGCAAAGTGCAGCTTGACAAATTGCCATTACTAGTGCAGAAAGGACATGTATCTACTCTGACTTGGTACCATCTTTTCCTCTACTCTTCTCATTATTTAGATCTTGTTTGTGTAGGCTTTGGAATCTTTGAATATAGACCTCATACACAGCTGGGAAACAACTTTCAGAGCAATTGTCATACAACAGGGCCTCATCAAGTCTATAAATATCTGAAGGGTGAGTGTCAAGAGGATGGACCAGGATGGACTCTTTTCCATGGTCCCCAGCAATGGGACAAGAGGCAATGGGAAGAAACAGACGCACAGAAAGTTCCATCTCCTGAGGGAGAGCTTCTTTGCTGTGCAGTGACCGAGCACTGGAACAGATCACCCAGAGAGGGTGTGGGGTCTCCCTCACTGGAGACATTCCAGAACCATCTGGGTGCAATCCTGTGCCACGTGCTCTGGGATGACCCTGCTGGAGCAGGGAGGTGGGACCAGATGACCTACTGTGGTCCCTTCCCACCCAACCCATTGTGGGATTCTGGAATTCTGCAACAGGAGCTGCGGTCAGAAAGCAAGTCCCGTCAAATGTGGAGTTTTTCAGTACAGGGTGTAAGGTAAGAAGAGGGGGAGGGGTCATGTGAAACAGTGTATGTAATTGATTTATTGATAGATCTAATGTTAAAATTCTTTTGTTATATTGAAGACTGGAAGTTTATTGACAGTTTAGCCTATAATCTTTTTTATCCCAAACATTTTCTGAAAATTGAAATCTTGAACAGATGAGATAAACGTCCTTAGCTAAATCTCTGTGAGTGTATAAAATACAATTTTAAAGTGCTCACAAACCAGAATATTATTCTCTTACAGAAGTTCTCTGAAACTGAATTAATACTTACGATGTAATCTAATACAAGAAAGGTACATAACTGGCTCAGTTTTAAGACTAATTGCGCATCACGTTGTACTGTCAGATCTGCCAGTGTCCGTCATGTTTGTGCATTATTACATACAAAAAAAAAGTGCCAAAGAATGAATAATGTACCTTACAATGGCATAAGTAATTAGGTTTGTGTGCTTACAGGAGATGAGAACACTTTTCAACATCAAAAAGATTAATTCAAGAGCTAGAATGTACAGTGAGATCAAGAACAACTCTGGAATAAATTTCCACCTCTTCTTATTTAGAGTGAGATGTGAAATGTAAGAGTGGGTGCTGTGTAATAGTGGCTGATATCTGCTGTGTCCCTGATGAACTCTAGCGTCACCAGGTGAGGCGAAGATTCATTCTCTTTTGTTGCAAATGTTCCATTTTGGAGAGGTCCTTCTTTATACAGTGAGCTGAAGGAGAAGTGCATTTACACTGAAACAAGTCTCAAAGCGATCTGATTATGACTGGTAAATTTGCTTCCAATAAACTTATCCAGCCTTAAGATAAATAGAAAAATCCCACAAACAAACCAATAAACCCCAACCAATCAAAAATAAATTCCCAAAAAACAAACCAGATCTCCTCACAAACCAACTAACCAAAAACCCCAAACAATAGCAAAAAATAAAAGGAAAAAAAAAAAGAACAGGAAGGATTTTCCTTGACTGCCAAGTTAAATTGTCTGCTATTGTAGGTTATTCATGACCTAATCTTGTTCATATATTCATATTTCCCTTCATTAGAGCTAGTCTGTGTCTGCAGGGGTTTTTAGTCTTGCTTTTAGGTGCTGCTTCACAACTTCATTTTCTCATGGTAAGAAATAATCTTCTAATTTACAGTGCAATTTTCAGACCAAATTACATACCTTTGTTCTAGCACTGATATTGTCTTTTAGCTTTAATAGCTCTTCCTTCTCCCTTGTGTTTGTTCCCAGAGGTACTTACAGAGAACAATCATCTACCCTCTTATCTTATGTTTTGCTAGGCTAAACAAGCCAAGCTCTTTCAGTCCGTTCGTGTAAGATAGGCTTTGCTGTCTCTGCACTAATTGTCTTTCAAAAAAATTTGTCAGAAGGCACACTTACTGGAAAATAAAGTTTCAGTGTACGCTGCAGAGCACACAGAAAGCCTTCCACATTTGTTTCAGACCCAAGCCTAAAAGTTTGCACATGAAACTGGTTTAAAACTACAACTAATTAAATCTGTAAATTAAAATTACAGGCAATCTAAGTTCAGTAATAATGATGCTACCTTATATAGAGACATTTCTAGAAAATTAGGCTAGTTCAATTTACTGTGCAGCACGAGTTCCGTGCCAGGGTGGGGATGCCTCTAAAGAGAGAGCCATAGAGGAGCCCACACTGTTGCAGTTACTTTTGAGGGGCCATGCTCTATGGAGGAGCTCATGTTGGTGCACTGAGAATAAAACAGTGAAGGAAAAAGCACGAAGCAGGGAGTCCCAGAAATAAAACTTTGACATGGGCAGGGACAGAAGAAGAAACCTACATCTTAAAAGTCTACTTCTGAAGTATGCTAAGGATGTAAATCAGTTGTACGTAACCACATTCTAACCTCAGCCTCCCGCACCAGCAGAAGACTAACCAGAGGGATTGGGAGAAAGTCTGTGTAACCCTCAGCACAAACAAGAGAATCTGAGTCCAGAAAGGAGAAAGGTAAGGTATTGAACAGAAGTCGAGTCTTCAAAATGAAAAGGAAAGATGTTTCCCTAAGTGTTGGTTTAATTATTTGTTGTCTTTTTTTTTTTTCCTTCCTATGCTAAAGCTGCATTAATTTCATTTTAATCAGTCATTAGGAAATAATTTTAAAATCTATGCATTGAGGTTTTTTTGTCTGTCTAGCAACCCAACAACTATTGAGGATGGTACTTGGATCAAATTCCCAATTTAAACACAAAAGTATTATATTTAGAACCTCAGTATCTAAGCTTAACCGTGCTCCTGCAGTGACCTTAAACCAGTTGCCATCCAAGTTTCCTACAGAGTGTAAGCTCCTGGCTTCTGAAGGGCATGTCCATGAGAACCTGGATTCAGACAGGCCCACCTCCGTGTATGAGGCTCAGCAGCTGCAGCGGTCAAAAAGAATATAAAATCAGAATTCAGTTCTCTCTTCAGAGTGAAGTTCAAAGAAAATCTGAGCTGGTTTCATTAATTTGTTAATTAATCTCCTTAACTTTAGTGCTCTGCCTCTCCACATTTTATCCTAGTTCAGCCGATGAAGAGAAATAGTTGTTTCTGCATTACAGACCATCCAGCCTATTGAAGTGCTTTCTGTAATAAGGGCTCATTGCTTTTATTTGCTTATATTGAGAGTGGTGGTGTGGCCAGAGCCAGAAGCAGAAATCTACATCTTAATAATCTTCTGCTGAAGTATGCTAAGGATACAAATCTGTGTAATACAACCACATGATAATGCTTTTTCAGAACTTTGCAATAACTCTGACTAGTAGTTCCTGTATTTTTGAAGCGTTTTTCATGATTGAAAGAGAGTAGGTTTAGGTTAGATTTTGGAATGAAATTCTTTACTATGAGGGTGGTGAGGCACTGGCACAGGTTGCTCAGAAAAATTGTGGCTGTCCCATCCCTGGAAGTGTCCAAGGCCAGGTTGGATGGAGCTCTGAGCAACTGGGACTGGTGCAATACGTCCCTGCCCATGTCAGGGGGGTTGAAATGAGATGATCTTTAAGGTCCCTTTCATCCCAAACCCCCCTGTGATTCAGTGATTTCAAGGATATCATACTCTTCAATTTGTTCTTGGTGACATTTTTTAATCCATCTGTGTATGTATATACTCATTATTTTACTACTGTTCCGTATACTACTGTTCTAGCAACTCTCAAAATTTTATCATTCCTTACAATATTTGATGATATATTTTCATTTAGCGCAAAAAAAATAGCAGAGATGAAACAATTTATCATGATAATTTATTGTAACTGAGGATCTTAAAGCCCAGCTCATTGAGCCACGTGGTTATGCAAGAATCTTTTTTTACTGCTATCATACTTTTGTAGCTATCAGTGATGCTGTTTATATGGCCAAACTTTTTTCTTTATTTTTCTTTTTCTTTAAATTCTAATGAAATCAACTTACTAACAAAATGTAATCAAGGGTCCAAATTATGTATCTGATTTTAGAAAGTGCTTATATCATTACTAAAGTATGAAAGGAGTTTAGTCACATCTCAGCTAAATTGTAGTTTTCCTACAGCATTTATAATTTGTTATGCATATGCGTATTCATACTCACACAGATGTATACACACACGTACATATATATTTATACATAGCTTTTACCAAAAACAGCTAAGCAGAAAGTAAAATAAAAGTTTCTTCTAATAGTGCTTTTATGTTGGATAAGTCACTCATTTTGTGTAGCTAAATGGGAGAACTTTTGGACTAATGAAGAAATTTTCCTTGCTTCAATAAAATACCTGTAGATGCCTCTAAACTTTAATTGATTTCATGTCCCATAATGTATTTTATTAATGACATGGACATATTAGGCCTTTTTAATGCCATATTTATATCAAAAAATGGATTTATGGTATATCTCTGTACAAATGTTTGCTTCCATTTCCAATACCTATCAGCTCTTAGAGCACGTTAGACCCTGTAATTGTCTGCAGACTTGTGTTTCTGCTTATCATTAAACACAAAGACAGGGATGGAACAAAGAAACAAATGAAAGAACAATCAATGAAAAGGAGATAAGGAAAAAATCTTTAAAAGTCTCAAAACCCCTTAAAGTTTAAACAGTTATGATTCCATAAAAAAATGTAATCAAGTATAGGCACCTGTCATCTGAATAGCATCTGTAAGAAACAAGCAAAGAAACAGAAAGCCAACCAAAAAACCAATTACTATAATGTTCTACGGAAAATTGTAGACTAAACATTAATAATAACCCTCTGTGTAAGCTGTTGAAAGCTTCCTCGAGTTCAGTGTTGTCAAAATTTATTTGTTCAGAGGGCAGGCTCTGTGCTAGAGTTAAAGCATCATTCTACTCTGATAATGAACTGGAAAAGTAAAGCTATCGAGGAAAAGGCAAAAAGGTAAGAGACAAATTTTGTTCTTTTTCCAGAATGTCTTATCCTGACATCCCCTAAAGAATGCATTTCTTGGAATTAGAGAATCGTAGAATGATTGATGAGAAGTTCAGCATAACCTGGGAATATGTTCTGGGAGCCCAGAAACCCCCCGTGAGCTGGGCTGCATCCAAAGCCCCGTGGGCAGCAGGGCAGGGAGGGGATTCTGCCCCTCTGCCCCGCTCTGCTGAGACCCCACCTGCAGTGCTGCATCCAGCTCTGGGCTCCCAGCACAGCAAGGACAGGGACCTGCTGGAGCCAGGCCAGAGGAGGCCATGAAGATACTCAGATGGCTGGAGAACCTCTCCTATGAGGAAAGGCTGAGACACATGGGATTGTTCAGCCTGGAGAAGTCTCCAGGAAGTTCTTACAGTAGCCTTCCAGCACCTAAAGGGCACTACAAGAGAGCTGGAGAGGGACTTTTCACAAAGGCATGGAGTGGCAGGACAAGGGGGAATGGCTTCAAACTGAAAGAGAGTAGGTTTAGGTTTAATATTAGGAAGAAATTCTTTACTGTGAGGGTAATACTTATACAGAAGATATGGACCTTCTAAAAAATGCAAATATGCTTAAAAATTGCTTTTAATGTGCTCAGATAGATATCTTCATAAAAACATGTATTAATGAGACTGGAAACTGTGTACTGTCTCATACTTTGCCTGAGGTAGTATCATTGGTGGGCACTTTGAATGATAATGAATGTGCAGGACATGTCTAGATTAATCCTCTGTTACTTTCTTCATGAATAGAAGAAATGTCAGCTTAAAACAGTTCCAAAGAAGTCTTTTCAAAATACCTAAAAATTCCTCTACTGATTATGTATGTAGACATAATATGAGGACTTGAACCTTCCTGCTAAAGCAGACTATAGAAGTGTTTAGGATTTTCAGTTAAAATATTTATTCCTCTGTTAAAGATGTCACAATTTAAACAAAATTAGCTTTATTAATGAAGAACTACAAGATTTTCCACGTAAGTTGTAAGACATTTTGAACAAAATGAAGGTTGCATTTCTTTTCTTTCCTTTTCTTTCTTTTCTTTCTTTCTTTCTTTCTTGATTGCTCAAATTGCAATCTGAAGATAATTTATAAACATGTTATAACAAGAGAAACATACTTTAGAGACAGAAAATTATTTTATATTCATGTAATTTACAGCTAGACACAGTAAAATTAAAAACTTTAAGTTAAATGTATGATAAACTGAATCTTACTGTGTGGACATGAAATGAGAGTTGGAATCATTCAGTAAGGTATAAAGTGGAAAAGTCAGTGATATTAAATCTTACATGATGCCATAAAAATTTAAATAACAATAGCGATTCAATGACAAATTGTAGTAAAAGATGGAAAAATAAAAACTCTTCATAGACAGGCCTTGACAAACTACGTTTGCTTAATTTGATAATCAAAAACATCCATGAGATTAGGTACAATTTGGAAATGTCTAAAGGAGTCTAAAGGAGTACCAGAACAATCTTTGCTGATGTAAAGAACATTGTTGCATGAAATGCTACAAGAGAATCCTTTAATAGTGACCAAGGACTACCAGGAGAAACAAATATTAATTGCAAAGGATATATTTCTCTTGAGGGGACTAAATGTGTGCAAGTGAAAAGAGAAACAGTAAAAGGAATGTAAATTAAAAAAAAAAAAAAAAAAAAAAAAAAAAAAAAAAACATAACAAGAAACAACAAAAAACCCCCTGAAAACCCCACAAGAGACGTAGCAGGACATCAGTTATTTCTGTAAGTTTAATGCTATCCAGGGAATCTATAAATGCAAACCACGAGGAGTTTTGATCAGTTTCAATAAATGGGAACTGAAAAAGCTCCTTTCAAAGATTTTCAGCAAATCTAGGGTGGAACTAAACAAACCAAGAGACAGGTCTTTTTCTAATGAAGCAGTCATGGATGATGTAAAGGTTAGCTGAAAGTAGCAAACAGAAAAATTTTGCACTATAAAATGTGCTTATATGTTTGTAGACTGAAAGATAACCGATAATAACATAAGTTAGATTCAATATCAAGATATATTAAACAAAAACATCTTACTCATCGGGGTAAAAAATTATGACAATTTAAAAGACAGTTTAATGCTCCCACATATCTTCTAAGAAATAGGGATAATAGGAACCTAACTTTTCTCACCTCGTGTAGAGCAATATTTTAGTCAATGTATTAAGGAGAGAGAAATAAAATGTTCTTATTAATTATAAAGTAATTGCAATAATAATTTCATCTTTTTTTTTAATAAAACCCTCAATATCAGGCATACATATTTTTTTTAAGAAAACCAAATGTCCTAAAAGATTAAATCTTCAAGGATAAAAGAAAAAGGTTACTGTAAAGATCAGAAGAATTGAAATCTGAAATGGAAACAAGATGGTACAACTGTTCTTTAAAAAATATGAAAACATGTTGTTTCTCTTACATGACATATAAGTTCAGCATTTCGGTTTCAGTGGTACGGAAAATGTAGGAGGTGTTGCACTAAGTCCAAGAGTGAGTCAGGATGTGTTCTAGCACTTTTTCCAAAAACAGTACCATCAGTAGATTCGGAACAACGTTGCAAAATAAAAATAAATTAAAAAAAAAAACAAAACACCAACCAACAAACAAAACAGAACAAAAAAATAAAACCAGTCTGATGAATCACCCTTGCCAAAGATATGGAAAATATCTTTAAAAGGTATCAGAAGGTTGCAGAGGCAACACCACAAAAAAAAATAAAGATGTTCATTTCTCTGCTAGTTGCATTTCACCATTTTCCCACATTCATAATGTGTATTAGGTGTCAATTAAATAAACTGGGTCTTCTATACTATTCTTTGCACATGCCTGTGAGTGTATCTATAAATAAATAAACAAAGAGTGTTTCTAAAACTTTTAATTGTTTTATCTTTCCAACTAAGTACCAAATACATTTGGTTGAGGGATTTTTTTCCTGGTTTTGTTCTGTTAATATATTCATTTCACTGTGATTAAAAAAGATGGCAACTGAACAGCAGGAGAAGCTGGAGGGTGAGAGAGAGAAAAATACCAATTTTCTGGAAAATCCCTAGTGCAACTCATTCATTTTTCTTGCCCTCCAGTCACCTGTTTGTTTGCTCCATCTCCCCTTGTGTAGGTATATCACACTGGTGGTTATGGTGTGCCAGCTAGCAAGGTTTATTCCAGCATTTGTGGGATAAGGGACTAATGACTGCAACGCCTGCAGGACAGCTAGCAAGCTTATTAGACAGGTTTATTCAACTCCCAGCGAATAGGAAGGCACTGAAAATTAAATTAATCTGCAAAGCTCCCTCTCATTTTGAAAGTAAACCAATACCGTTTGAGCACTGAAAGTTAAGAGATGCATTTTTTGTAGTATCAGGGAAGTGCTACTATTCAAAAAGTGCATTAGAAGAAATGTAATCCTGTTTGGCAAAAATGGGGTTTTGTGTAGTGAAAGTCAAATTATATTAAGAGCATTCAGACACCACTAAAGTTATCCCTTTATTTGAACAATGCGATAATGCCTGTGTGTTTTTATCTACTCAGTCAGAAATGATAGAGTTTAAACTCCAGCAAAGAATGAAATAATGCACCCTAAGGTTTAGAAAAATCAGTCCATTGAAATAAAAAGGGATAATTCTTACTTATTCGATTGTTTATTTAATACCAGAGACTTTGTGTCTGAAACATAACACATTAAGGAAATTTGATCTTAATAAAAATGTCTACATGACAGCAGTTAAATGAGCAGATCTTAATGCAATTTGAGATTCATTCTAAACTCTTTGCCATATGTAGTCTCAAAGTTAGAATCCCTTACATGTGTATATACTGCTACTTACTTTTCTAAATACAGACTAGATGCATGAGTAGGGTCTGTGATAATTTGGGATGAACAAATTTGGTCTGACAGCCTACTAAAAGCTATTACTTTTTTAATGGACAGACTCGTGCTTTGATTTGCAGCATATGTGGTTTTGATGTAGATCCTGCTTTAGCAGGAATTCTCAGTAATGAAAGCTTAGATATGCATGGAACAAGGACAGTATAAAAAAAATAAAATCTTGTTATCTGTGTATTTGAGTCAGACTATGTACACAGCAACTATTTTAGATGGGATGAAAACACTTTGTTTTTTCTGTGCTTTCTTTGTATCTGCCCTCTCTGAACACGTAGAAAGGTTGGCCCAAGCTTCCTTAGGCTCCATACAGAAAAAGGTGAATATGTTGTTAACTATTCCCTTGCACACTGACACCAGATGACAGCTCAATTATTGTCACTTTTGGTCATTTTTCATAACTAATTAACCATGTGCAAGTTTATTTTTTTCCAGATGGTATTGCCAATTAGTGGAGGAAAAAAAAAAAAA
>VWZT01004994.1:0-31320 GCA_013397055.1 Pachycephala philippinensis
CATGGTTTGTGTTCAAGGACTCAGACATTCCCCTGCATTCTCATTGCTGCAGAGCCAAGGGAGCACCTTCCTGCTTTTGGCCAGCCTGTTAGCTGAGGCAAGAAATTTTCCCATACCGGCATACCGAGATCCTCCGGTAACTTCTTCTTCCTCTTCTGGAACTGTTTGGCCTAGCTGTGATCCGAGAACCAGATCGTCGAAGCCCGGGGACCGGAAAGGAGGCTGCGGGGACGCCGCATTCCGGGAGGGGCCGAGTCAGCTACAGAGGGAACTCTAAATCCACCAGCATTCTCTGCATCGAGGAGGTTTAATAATTTAACAGTAATTCATTTTTGCTGTGCCCTGCTGGCACTTTCTTAAATAAATATTTTTTTTCACTTTCATCCAAGAAATTCCTTTCACATCGGTGAGGAAGGGAGTGCTGAAACCTGTCTGTGGGGGAGACATTCATTCCAGAGCATTTTCCTTCTAAACTTGTCTGAAACTGAGACATGAGGTTTTTTATTATTGTTTCTGTAGCAAAAAGTAGGAACACTATCCTGCTAGTGGTGCATACGGCCCACTGAAGCATCAAAATTCTTCTTTTATTTTTAATCAAATAATTGATGCATGAATTTGTGTAAAAAAACTTGGTTTGCTAGTCCCTTTATTGTGAAATTATTGTCTATGCTCCTTAATTTGACATCTAAATCTCTCATATCTCTATTCTATCTAGTGTATGGAGTATGTCTGATGTAAGTCAAGCTCAGTAAGGAATATTTATATGAGCTTCAATGATGATAAGTATTGCATATTTTTGCATCTTTGTCTGACAATGAAGGCAATCAACTGTCTGGTGATTTCAGTTGTCATGTTCTAGATTAAGAGTTGGTCTGTTTATTTTCATGGGGTTGTAGCAACCAATGCTTTATGCAACAACCACCACTTCCTTGGAATACAGTGGTTTATCTTAATTTTAAAATATTACATTTTGATTTAAGTTTTCTTCCATGGTAAAGACCTCAGATATTTGGGCTTCTTAGATTTTCTTCAGTTTACTTTTCCATTCTTACTATCATTGTCTTCTACTTTCACATTAAACCTTTTCAAGGATTTCAGTTCTGGTTTTGTTCATATCTCTTCAATAAGTGGTTGACATTTCAATTTTCAAAAAGTACTTTTAAAATAGAGTTCAGCAGATTTTTAGTTACATTTTGTCTGCACTTGAGATAATTCCTTTCCACTTACCAGGCACTGACTGCAAACCAGAATTGCTTTAGGTGCCCTGTAGTAGCTGGGCATGTGCAGAATTTTTAGAAGAAAGATAGATTAAAACTCCAAGAGAACTCATGTTTGTCAGAAAAAGATAAAAAGCAATAAATACGCCTGAGATCAAATTTTAATGTAGGAATGACTAAATCTTCCAATACAATACAAATGTATCAATTTAGCTTTACCATAATTTTTAATTTTCCAAAGATAATATTACTTTTAGAAATCTAATATTTAACCATACCTCTGCCCTTATTAGTTGATCTGAGATATTTCGGTCATGGTGGAAATGGGAAGAGTTGTCAATGCATAATTAAGAAGTTTATTTCCACTGCAGTGTTACATCCCACGCACCCCATTTCTCTCTTGTTTTTTTTTTTCACTCACTCCATTCAACCTTTCTGTTATCTTTCATTTATCATCTTTTTATTTTTTGGAGAAATTGTGTTTAACTAAAGATAGCCGGAAGGATTGGATAATAGAATTCTTCTATGTCTCCCAAGCGGCAATTTCAACCTTTTCTATTCGTATAAGAGTGCATCCAAAATGTTGCCTAATAGATTTATTTTGACCCTCATTGCACAGAGAGTACAGAACGTGATATATGACTACCTTAAGAGAATTTAAAGGAAATATTTGTATTTTCCCTGCTTAAAAGTATAACTAGAGAAATAGCTGAAGAATAAATGCAGGTACAACAGAGTGGCACATACTTATTCACAAGACTAAACTTTCAGGTAAGGGTTGATGATAGTTCAAAAATTCTATTGAACTGTTGATCAAATGCAGCACAGAAGGCAGGTGTTAGGACAGGACACAGCACTAAAATAATGAAATCACAGATGTAGAGAGGATTCTGAAAAGAAATTTTCACCAACTGCAGAGACTGTTAATGTTGTCTGGTGTATGCCAGAGATGATTTTACCTACTGTCCCATGTGATACAAATTGATGCTAAATCAGGCCTTGCTTCTATCCACTGACCAGAAGTCACTCAAGCAGAGACGAGGCCCAACGTTTTATATACTGCTTTATTCTATGACTAAGCAGTTATTTTCAGGAATATTTCAACTCCCTCCACTCCCACCTTGCAATGCACCACTGCCCCTTTTTCACTTAGTTGACCAAAATTAGCTTAAAGCAGATCCAAATTAATATTAAAAGGGTATTTTAGCAGTATATGTATGTTTATCAGTGCATTTTCTTGATATGCTTTTAGAATAGTGTATAAATAGTTGTAGTAAAAATGAGTAAGACAGAAATTGAGAAAATAAATGAAAAATTTTATTACTGAAAAAGCACTGATAATATTAACCACCGGTATAATTTAAGAGAGAGATGGCATTTTCAGTGTTTTGGTTTATAAGTGAAGGTGCACTGCCTTTCAGGTCAGCTGCAATTTTCTTTGCGGAAAACTGATTATAATAAAAGGTTCTACCTACTTACAGGCTTGAAGCAACTTCTGAGGTTCACACTCATAAAACCTAACATGTATTTAATATATCACATTTTCAATGACCACTTTTTACACACTGATTTTTGCTTCCAATCTTTCACCTAGGAGAAATATTAGGTGTGCACAATGTGTTTGAATTTAGAGACTAAAGTACTGAAAATCCAGTTGCCTGACTTTCATGTGTCTTTTATGTGCAGATGACTGAGAAATGAATGATGCCTATCTTGATATGCAAAACTTGGATTTTGAGATTTAATATAGCATAGAAATGTCTTCTTTCTTAGTCTGTTCCTGAACACCTACTGATGTTTGAACTCTGTAATCTTTGACCCTCATCTTCTCAATTCCACTTCTTTAAAGAAATTCTCCAGCAAGGCAGTCTAAAGTCAGGCAGGGAGAAGACTTCTCCTCATCATGTTATATATATAAGGAGGTTCTGAAAGATTTATCAACCAGTTAATGCCGCCATTTGTTAACCATTAATCCAGGAAATCTCTGTTCCCTTAAACCTGAATGACACTTCCTTCAGTGTGTGTTAGCAGTTTCTATTATCTGTTAAGCAGATGGGCTGGAAGGAATGCAGAATTTGTGAAGGCATATAAAAATTGGTTTCTATGACACTGAGATATGTGCTTCTAGAAAGTACTCTGGTGTTCTTTAATAAACAGCCCACGTGTGGTATTCCTTCCAGAGGGAAGGGATCAGCAGAAGGAGGAGGCTCTTGCTATATCTAGGAAAGAGGATAGTGCAAAGAAACCCATCAAACAACACAAGAGAACTTACTCTATTTCACATATGCAGTCCAGATTGTTTACCACAGTTTTAGAAACAGCCTGGTATGTCCCAGCATCACCAAGACAAAAGGCTAACACTAAACCTAACGTGGGCATTTAAGGATACTTGAAATTATAGAAATGTAAACTGCAAATCCCAGTTGATCTGTTGCATTGTCCCAATTGTGGGATTATATTCTAAGTTTAAACTTGCAGTGTGTGAGTTGAAAGTTTTTTAGCATTGTGAATTGGCATTAATATTAAAGAAGGTGAAGACAAGCAAAGAAGAAAAACTTGTGTCTCAGTTATGTCATGAGCTACTGCTCATTAGCTGACTATGCCTGGAATTAGCTTGCAGAATAAAGGGGTAAGTTCTTTGGAACTAATGTCACATGTACCATGTGTTTGTCTGTCTGTGAAAATCTTTACTTTATCATCTGCAAGTCTTTATCTGAAGCTGCTCTTCAGCAGGCTCCTTAATTTTAATAACTATCGGGGATTTAATCATTACATGATGAATCTTTGCCTCTTAAATGTGGATGGCTTTTTACAAAGTGTTCCCAATTTCAACAAGTAGTCTACTGCAGAATGACATTTATAAATTGAATACTTTTCAATTTTCCAGCTGCATTATATGAGACTTAATATATTTTTGCCACTAGAAATGTCTTTAAAAATGAACATTTTTGATCTTTTTGAATAGAGAGTAAATTAGGTGAGAGAAAGGGATAAATTCAAGAAGAATATCTCTGAAAAAGATATCACTGTTTGTAAAATATTAGAATCTTATAACTTTAGAATTTTGGCCTTTTTTTTCATAAATTTTGTCATCAAAAGAATTACTTAGCTCTTTTTTACTTTTGCAAAATAGATTTACATCAGAAGTTTGGATCAGAGAAACACGTCAACTTTTGCTTCTAGTCATAACAATTTTAATTATGTTTCGTTCTGAAATAACTCTTTTGAAGAGCTGATATAGCCATTTGTAATGAATAACAATAGTTTAAATCAATGCAGATTTGATTGCTCACCTATTCTGAATTTTATTTGCTTCAACATTTGCCATTTTTAAATGATCATTGAAATTTTGTCCAAATAATTTGGAATCTACAGATTGTGCAAAGTGAATTCCAACTGGTTGTATTCTCTTAAAGGGAAGCTTAAGACCACTCTTCAGAAGTCTATTTCTGCTCCCAGCAAAGTTAATTAAAGCTTTACAATTTGAAAATTCCAGAGCAAAATCCTCTGTAATTGGATGCCTGGCTCACATGACAGCTTTTCCTTCCTGATTTGCTGACTGTAATTTTTATGTGTTCATGATGAATAATGTTTTTAGACATTTGTAATAAGTGCACACTTAGAATTTTTTGATGAATGTTGACTGCTGTGACTCTCAGAAGCTCAGTGACTCAGTTATCATTGTTGTGGCAGCATAAATGGGCTTTAAAGTTAGCATAAATTACCTTTGCAAATATTTCCAAACCTCTCTGCGGTAGTAGAGTAGCATAAAACTGCCTAGTATAAATTAGAATTAGACTACTGTATTTTTCTTTTTTCAGTTTGGCTTTGGGTTTTTGAAGATTTTTTTTCCTTAACTATGAAAATTTTCTTCATAATCTAAATTTACTCAAAAAATTAGCTATAAGAATTTAGTTTAAAAGTTAAAAAATAGCTTAAGATCAGGCATCAGAGGATAATAGCTTTTCCTTCCACATTTCTATGCTTTATCCCCAAAGGGGTCCAAAGTTAATAAACCAGAACTATAAGATTTATTTCTCCTATATACTGAGGTAAACCCTCATCTTTTCATTTAAAGTTAATGGAACTGCAAAGTGTACTCAATGGGTTCAAACAACCAGGTTTTGATTCCCTTTACATGCAGGTTCCTCCCAGGTTATGGATCTGGGAAATACTGTTCTGCATCACATCTGCTCCACACTCCCTGAGTGTCAGATAGCTCTTGTTCTGGCTGCCAGATTAGTCCCTTTGGGTTGTCTGCTGCAGGAAACAAAGTAGAGCTTCAAGTTGTGAAAGGCATAATTTGGCTCCACAAGCTGAGAAGCTGTAAGGACAGTTGAGAGCTGTCATGTTCCACCTCCCCCAGTGCTCCTTCATCTCGGCAAGGTGTCCCTGATAAACCTGAATCTTTTCCCTTCAAGAACCACTGCTTTTGCATTGCTCTTAAAATGTGGCCTAGACAAATTTATGTCCCAAAGGTATGAAATTCAGGGTGCAATTTGAAACACTTTATGTGTCAGTGTCTTAACAGTAGCTATTTCTTGCCCGAAGTTATAGAATTACTGTGGGTTCATAAATTAACTTTTAAGCTCAAAATACAATTGCTGTATGATTGTTCTTTCATATTTTAGACTGAAAATTATTTTTTAAATGGATTGTATTTGCCCACGGTGCTGCAAACAGATTGATCTTTTGATGATGGTTGAAAAAAAAACCCCACCAAAATAACAGCAAGAGAGAATTGGTGTACTGACATGAAAGAAATTGCTTTATATGAAGAAGAATAATTACATATTTGAATAATTTCATATGATGTGGTAAAAACATGTCATATCTCAATCAAAACAAGATGTATAAGAAAGAAGCATGTTAGGTTACTAGAGAGCTTTTGTGAGGGAGGAGCAGTACAACAGATCAGAACAATATTTTACAGAGAATTTGTTTTGCTGCTTGTCCACAAAGCTTTTTAATGCACCATTTTTTCTTTTATTAGTATTTTGAAATCAATAGATATGTATAATGAAAGAAATAATCAGTTTAAATGGGCTTAACTTTACCCTCCCCTGAAAATGTGTGGCTAACACATGAAGTACGTACAGGGTTAAGTTAGTGTTGCTAATAGGTAACATTCTTCAAACCCTTCCTCTCTTTCTTAATCTTTTTGTCAAAACATTATTTGCTGTAGATCTAGGATTTCTTTGGTTTTACTTGCATCAAATCCTTTTTTAATTGTTCTTGGCGAGACTTGATACCCCTCAAAATTGCTTGTTCCTATGGACAATGCCTCAGGAAAGGAATGAACAGAAATACTTTAAATCAGGGGATTATGCCAAAGCAAAAGGAAAAAAAAGGTTCATGGTTTTTTAAGTATCTATAGCCAGGACCTGGATTAGTGGTTCATAGTATCTGTAGCTCTAATCAGACTACTGAAGTGAATCAGCTGTTGATTATTTGAAATGGATGGATGGGATATTGAAGCCTTCCCAGAAGAATCTAAATTTCAAATTAAAATTGAAGACCATTTCTTTAGCTATAAAAAACCCCAAGGATTTATCTATTTACAAAAATTCTTCAAGATTTGCTAGCATACTGTGGCTAATGACCACCTTCATACATCAAGATCTGATCAAAGTCTTTTTGTGCAACAACCTCATCTGAACTTTTTAAGGAAAATTAAATTACTTTTTTCAAACTCTTAAACCTCTTCCCCCTCCACCATTTTTTCTTTAGTATGCCAACAAATATATGAAAAAAATCAATAACACTTCTCATTATATGCTTATCTATTAAAGCACTGGTTTAGATTATATTTTCATTTTTACACTGAAAAGACAGATAAACACTTCCATGTCCTACTTTTCTTTCAGATGCTAGGTCAGAAGAGGACAAAGTTTTCTGTAGATCCAATACCATGTTTTTCAACATTGTGCTGGAGTAACACATAATCACAAACTCACAGAATTGTTAGGGTTGGAAGGGACCTCTGGAGATCACCTAGTCCAACCTCATTTAGTTCAACATCCCTGAGAGATCTTAAATATGGTAGAACATCTCATAATATGTTCATGCAACTGACTCTATCCTGCCTACCTAATTATGGAGAGATAAATTACTCTCCAGATTGCATTAACTGGAGAGTAATTAACTATTTTTTATGCACTCTCTTCTGCATTTCTTGGAAGCCTAGACATCCGTCTCATACACTGCCACTTACACAGTAGAAATTTAAAGAGGGTTGAATCCTATCTTATGGTGCTGGAGACAAGCTGTCTCCTTTCTTGCTTTGTTCACTGCCTGGCACAGAAGGAACTTGAATGCCAAGTGCAATTACACTGTTAATTTGGAAGTTATCACTGATATGATGCATTATATCCAGGATCTCTCTGACACTGGAAGAGCTAGACAAGAAAGATGAGTTCACTTAGTGATGAAAGTACACAAATTATTAGTTTCTGGGACTTTGAACTCATCACATTAATGATTCAAGAGACTTGCTGTTGATTGTGAGAAAGTGCTGCAGTCATTACTAATAGGACTTGGATCTTCATTTTGCACAAAGATGATACAGTGAGTTTCATTTTTTAGAGAAACGTATCTCTTTCCCTTCTGAGCACAGGGGAATTTCTTGGTTTAAATGATCAGATTACTAAAGACAGAGTATTTCTGGAGATGTCTGTTTGATGTACAGGTCTTTAATCCATATATCTCTTTAGTGCCTAGAGCTGCTCTGTGAAGCCATATCTTGAGCTGGTAGTGCTTTACTAGAGGTCATGACCCAAGTGGAGTCGTGTTGGTTATAAATTGGATTTCTCATCTAACAGAAACTTACTTACTCATGCCAGCATTTAATATAATAATACTGATGAAAATAGAACTCATTTTGCAAAAGTGGCTCCATAATTAAATAGACTGTAAACCATTACTAGTGGTTACTATAAATAACTGCAAATAATGAGCTACACAAGTAAACTGAGTCTTACCAACTCATGAGTAAATAAACTCCGAATTCTAAAACAGGCATCAAAAGCAAGCGAGAGTTTTTTTGGAGGTGGTGGTACTCATGCATGTCTTCCTCATTTTTTTCTGGATTTAGTTGCTCAGCATTTTTCTCTTCTTGTTTGTGCTGTCAAGACAGGCAGCAAACTTTTTCAAGACAGGCAGCAAACTTTTTCATTGGGGAATTTTTATTCCTTCATGTCTTCAGCACATGCACAAAATACAGTCAGTACTGCAGAGATCAATATGAATACTGTTAATGGCTCTGTCCACACATATCTAGCAATGTTAAATCTAACAGTCACAAACCATAAACCCTTCATATGATCTGCAGGTTATGAATAACTCTCCTTGGAACTGCTTTTTTAAGAATTCAGTTTTTCTTAGGCAGCTAATCAGTGAAGGTCAAACTTGTTACAGGATAGTGAGAACACAGAAGAGATCATTGAATGTGAGTTCTCTCATACTGGACTCTGTTAATTTTTGAAAATTTATACTACAGATTGCATATATTTAACCTTCAATATTCCATAAATAAAAACTACGTTATCTTAAATTTAGGGTTAGTTCAGTTATTCCCTGTGTTTGGAAAGCCAACTTAAAAAACCCCAAACCCAGAAGAACTACTACTTAAAAAGAAAAACCCCAAAACATAGTTTTGTGGCAATCTTTTTGGTATATCTCTTCTGCAAGCTTAACTTAGCTGTTTTCTTGTTGGCCTTCGATAAATTTCTAGCAAAGTTGGTAAAATTTCCCAGAACAGAGTAAAAAAGTAGCATAATGTTCAAACAGTGAATAATATCACAATATTACTTTCTCTTGCGTGATTTCCTTTGAATTATTTACAGAAAAACATATAGAGAGATGTCTACAGTATAGATGTCTGTCTACATCTGGACTAGTTACCCTGCTGTCAGTTTGTAGTTAGCCATGAGAAACAGGCACTTCAAGTAAAGTAGATATTAGATAGATAGATAGATAGATAGATAGATAGATAGATAGATAGATAGATAAAAAGTCTTAAAATAGAGAAAAATTGTGCCCTTTCTCACAAACAAAACCTGCACGGAAGATGTCCTCTTTATTAACAGTTCTTCTGTATCTCACTTTAGGTATTTTTAAAATATTTGCAAGTAGATATGTTAAAAAATTAGATAAAATCTTCACCTCAGTATTTGAAAACAACCATAAGATCATAAAACATCACAAAACATCGCATAAGAAGTGAGATAAGCTTGAGCTCCAATGCATACAAGCAGTATATGCCCAGAGCTTTTTTCGTTGTCATTGAGAAAAAGTCCTTCGTAACATCATAGTGAAGACCTCAGCCTTACCCTTACCTGCAGCATAAACTGACCTGGTCTGACCTTAGTCTGTATCTCACCTCGCCTACTGGCAATGATACAAGTCTATACATGTGGTCACAGACAATTGCTTACATCTTACAAAAAAAAAATTGATCTCTGGGTAATCTGAGTCTTGCTTGGTATTCAGTGAAAAGTGGAAGCCACATCCTCTGCCCTTACCTAGGTGTTAAGGAAGCACAAAGATGGATCTGAGAAAGTGTGAAATATTAGACTACTTCCTGAAGAAAGACAGTGTAGGTATAATCACTTCATACAATCACTAAAGAATGGTCCTTGATGGTGTATCCTTGCAAAATTCAGAGAAATTCTTGAAGAAAAATTGGGAACTAGGTCTGCAATATACAGAACTGCAAAGATTTTCAGTAGGTACATATCTCCTGATGAAGGGTTGATCCTGGTTCCAATAATGAAAAACAGTCCTTGTTGCTGTCTAAATTCTACTAATGTCTATCAAGAGCAAGGTAAAACAAATACCCCTTTCTCCTGAGTTGTGAATTTTCTCCTATGTGATAGAGAAGTGCAATATAGAAACTGCAGACCTGTTAGCCTAACCTCAGTAACTGGAAAAAAATTACAGAGAAGGTCACACTGGGTGCTATGGAAAGGCATTTAAAGGGCAATGCACTCATCAGGCACAGTCAACACAAATTCATGAAGCGAAATTCCTGTCTAATTAATTTGATATCCTTCTGCAGTAAGGTCACTTGGATAGTGGATGAGCAGAAGGCAATGGATGAAGTTTTTCTGGATTTTAGTCAGATGTTTGATGCTCTCCTTCACAGAATCCTTCTGGACAAGTTGTCCAACTGTGCTATGAGCAGATACACAGCCTGCTTGGTGAAGAACTGCCTGAAGCACAGGGTTCAAAGTGTCTTGATGAATGGGGCTACATCTGGCTGGCAACCGGTCAGCAGCAGTGTTCCTCAGGGCTCAGTTTTAAGGATAGTTCTGTTCAGTATATCTATCAACAATCTGGATCCAAATTTGTTGATGATATCAAACTGGGAGGTGTTCTCTCAAGGGACAAGTATAGCTTCAAAATTGCTATGGTTTGGATTTTTTATGAACACAGTGTTAGTAACGCCTATGTTTTAGTTATTGTTGAGCAGTTCCTGTGCATCAATGGCAAGAACTTAAACGACAAATGCTGGATTCTGAACCTGGTGCAGAGTAACGCCAGGCACAAGTATAAACTGGGAGAGGAGTGGCTGGAAATCATCTGAAAGTGCCTTCTTGGCTTTCATATTTAATTTACCCATCACTAGGAAAAATGTTTCTAGGAGATAAAGTGTACCTTTCTTTTTTCCCTTGAAAAAAACATTTGCACCAATTAACAATAACAGAAATGGACAGGAAAGAACAAAAATGAGGTTAAGACACTTTTAACACAGAAATTTAACACAAGGTGAAATATAACATTTTTTTCTTATAAATGTAAAAAGTAATCCTATTCTTTGTTGGATTCTGCACCTAGAATGGTGTAATGCAAGGCACAAGGAGACCAGCCCTGCAAAAGTGATCTGGGGGTGTTGGCCATCAGGAGGCTCAGTGGGAGTCAGCATTGCCCTGGCAGCCCAGAGGGCAAACCCCAACCTGGGGCACATCAAACACCACATGACCAGCCAGTCAAAAGAGGCAATTATCCTGCTGTGTTCCGTGTTGGTGTGGCCTCACCTGGAGCACTGTGTGCAGTTCTGGGCTCCACGAGTCAGGAAGGATCTGAAGGTCCTTGAATGAGTCCAACAAAGCTGGTGAAAGGGCTGGAAGAGATGTCCTATAAGGAGTGTATGAGAACGTCAGGCTTGTTTAGTTTGGAGAAAAGACATTTGAGGGTGATCTCATTGCTCTCTACAGCGTCCTGAGGAGGGCAAGTGGAGAGGGAGGTACCGATTTCTTCTCCCTGGTATCCAGCGACAGGACGTGTGGGAATGGCTCAAAGCTGCATCAAGGAAAGTTCAGCCTTGACATATTTTTCCAGAGTGTGGTCAAACACTGGAACAGGCCTCCTAGAGAAGTGATCTATGCCCTAACAAGTCAGTGTTTAAAAGATACTTGGACAATGCCCTTGATAACACACTGTAGCCTTTGGTCAGCTCTGAAGTTGTCAGGCAGGTGAACTGACTGATTGTTGTAAGTCCCTTTCAACAGAAATATTCTATTCTATTCTANACCGATTTCTTCTCCCTGGTATCCAGCGACAGGACGTGTGGGAATGGCTCAAAGCTGCATCAAGGAAAGTTCAGCCTTGACATATTTTTCCAGAGTGTGGTCAAACACTGGAACAGGCCTCCTAGAGAAGTGATCTATGCCCTAACAAGTCAGTGTTTANTTCTATTCTATTTTTCTCCAGTGATATTCAGATATTTTCAATTAGTCTTAATATCAAGAAAATATTGAAAAAATTAGGTTACAACAACAATTTCAAAAATTTGTGACTATTTTAAGTGATGTGAGAAGTACTTTGAAATGGATTTCTTTATTAGGAAAGCGACCTTGACATTTCAATTAAACAACATTTTGCACTGGTTTTTGTGAGGATAGAGGTAATTCTCTTGCTTGTAGCTTGCATGGTGCTATGGATCGAATTTGTGGTGAAAATTGTGTTGATAACACACAGTTATTGATGAACAGTTCTTTCGCAGCTTCAAGATTTTTGTGCTTCTCTGTATTTGCCCTAATGACATTCATCTCTATTTTTCTATGCAGCAGTATAATTATACTACCCTTCATATGAATCCATGTCAAATGTGTACCCTGGTCTCCCAAGACTTTTGTTCAATGACTAAAAATATGCATGCTATAGGTTCCTAAAATTGTGCAAAGTTATCTATATTTAAAAGAGGTTAAAACATTATTTTCATTAAATGTTCTCATTTTTAAAAAATTTCTCATTCTTCTTGCTCTTCAGCCTCCCTCTCCTGACATGTCTTTCATTTTTTCAAATTAAAATAACTGACAGAGAAGATAAGGACAGGGAAAGGAATAACAAATTCTTTTTTCAACTTTCTTCAGAATATTTTTAGAAGCAAGCCTTTAATACAGTAAGCTTCTCAGCTTTTGAAAATAGATAATTTGTTTATCAGTTTCATTTTTAATTCCTACTCTATGATTGGTCTATGTACTTCTTCAGGTTAAAATTAACTAAAATATAAAATTCTAATCATGGCTACTGCTCTATCTTTCATTCTTTCATAACAGTTCCAAAATAGTGCCACAAACTGGCCTACAAAATAACCCTGTTTCCAACAATTTGTTCATGTGCACATGCAAAATTTTCTGAATCTATATTTGCCATGGGAGATAGCAGAGAGGCATCATGTTATTATTTACCTGTTCTTACAGTGTTTTAATGAAGAAAAACTATATGTAAATTTCTGTTCTTATTTTCTCGTCTCTTTTGTTTTGCCTTTNNNNTTTTTTGCCCAGAAACTGAATCTGAGATTGGTACCATGTTATCTTCCATATCTGTTTGCAATGTGGTGCACAAGGTCTCATCTAAATTCACAGCCAAACAGTTTTATCCACTATGCAGCAGCAAAACAGAAAAACATCACTTACTCATTCATCATTTACTCTTTTCTGAAGCCTTTTTTAAAATGTATTTTCTCCCTTCTCAGAGGTGGATGAAAATATTAATTTATTAAGCAGGCTCAAATCCTAACATGAAAATAGTCACATTAAGCTGGAGAGTAATTCACGTGTGTCTGAAAAGAAAGAAGTCTGAATGGGAACATATATTAAGCTGAAAGAAATTAAGTAATACACAATACACACAAGTGTCTGTCAAGCAGGGTTGCATGCTAAAATTTCCCATTTTGAATCACATTTAATGTATTTTACTTTCCTTCCTTTTTATACTGCAGGAGATATAATTTAAATTTGAATTATGGTAACCTAAAAAGCCATTTTACTGGAAATGAGCAATTGATCAACATAAAGTGCGAGAAAAGTAAAGGTAGAGAATGTTGATCTTTTTAATATTTTTTTCCTTTTTTCTCTGTTTGGTATTAGCCAGAGTGATTTAATACTTTTCTTTTTTATATTTTTTATCTACTCTCACATTACTTTCCTATCCCCTTCGGGGTATTAACAAATTTTAATCAAAATGCAGTAGATGTACTTATGTCAGTGTTGAGCATAATTTTTGCTTTGTTAATTAGTTACAAGGCTGCAAAGATTTATACCTATTTTAAGAATTTGATTTCTTTTATGTTTTTAATTGTAACAAGGACCAGAACTCATTGAAAACATGTATGATTAATGTATTTATCTCAGGTACTTTATTTCTGTCAATTCTGCCCTTCTGTAAATTCACTTCATGGATTGAATCAGGGAGCTTTAGAAAGAACATTCTTCCAGATCAATACTTTGAGTTTTTATTCTATAAAGATTAACTTGTAAATGGACTTCTTTTGGTTACAGTAGCTATTACCAAACACTTCCAATTGCGATGCTGACATGATCAATTTACAGCAAAAATAAAGCTGGCTTGAGCACATCTAGGATTATGAGCAGTGCATTTCAAGAGAACAGAGGTTCAGACAAAGCAGTAAAGATAAGTCCTAGGGTTACAGGAAATTTAACAGAAAGAAATCAAATACATGAAACATATCCTTTCCCTTTATTAGGTCACAAAAAAAATAGAGAATATTAATCACTGATATCATCTGTTCTTTTCTAAAGAAGTTTGCAGTGATAATAATAGTCCATTTTGCTTTCATTCTAAACATGATGAATATTAGTGCAGAATGTGTTCTCTTAGATTAAACTTGAATTAATGGAATCTCCAAATTCAGCCATTCATATTTGTCTGATAATGGCCTAATTAAATTGAGAAATTCCTTAAATCAGTAGTGTCAGAACATTACATCTACTTGAAAGCTGTTTGATGACTCATGTGAAATAAATCAGTCAAGTTCTTATACCTGCTATAATGTAAAAGTAATGCCATTTGTCCTAGTTCTTTCTTCTGTCGGCTGAATCCTGAGGACATGTTCATAGCCTGTTACACAGCACAAGGTGAGCAGCCCTGAATAGGGCCCTAAGGAATAGTTGGTTCATGGAATATGTTTCAAAGTTGTGGATAAACACTAAGGTAAATCCCAGAAAACATAAATCACTATGCTGGGCCCTATCTACTGAGACTTGCCTCTGAAAACCTGTTTACCTGAGATATGTTGCACTGACTCATATATCTCCCATTTTCAGACTTATTTTAACTATACCTGTGTCATGGAATCTTCCTTCTGCAGTGACAACGCTGTAGCTACAACTTAGAGTTTTAGGTTCTTTGTTGAGCAATAATGTATTCCCTGAGAGGTGAATGATGGAGAAATTTAAATCATCCCTTAAACCATCCCTGTTTTCCACAGTTAGTACATACAAGATTGGAGAGGGCTATGGTTTCCCAAGTTATCCATTAGGAATGTGTGCTGGTGAAGAAATTAATGAAAATTAAATTAAGTGCTTAAAAATAGAATTTTGTACTTAGAACAAAAAGTGTTTCCAAAAGAAAAATCACTGTATGTGCAAAGGGAATGCATGCTAGAGCTACTGCCCCACAAGATGAATGGTGGCACACATACTTCATTCTGGCATACAATTTGTTTACCCAAAATATTTTTCAGCTTGAAGGGTTTCAGAATTTTAATGAAAAAATTCTTGATGTACTTTTTATTATTTAAAAGGAAGACGCTGTTGAAAACATCACAAGCATCGTAAATTATTGTTTATGTGTCAAGATGCAGGTGCCACTGTCAAACCTTTTTACAAACTTCAGTGTTTCTTATTAGAACTAAAAAATATTTGGATAATCAGAATATATTACTGAACATTGTATCAAATATGCGCTATGTTTGATACTACAGAAGTACCTCGCTGTATGGGTAGTTGTACAGAACATAAGCTAAAATTGGGGTTTAAGATAATGGACTTCTTGGAATCTCAGTTGTTTTAGAAGCTTGATGGCATGACAGAATACTTGTGTTTGTATTTAAAGAAATCTTGTACCTAAAAGAAGGAACAAATTATATATGAAATAACTTTAATCCCTGGGTACCATCTATCCTATGGAAATCAGTGGCAGAAAAGCAAGGACTATTTCTGCAGAGTGAAATTCTGTATACTTTTAAATTGGTGGTTATATCATTGAAGAAAATGAGCACAGTGAAATAGATATTTCAGCAAGTGAATAATGAGCAAAATTAAAAATATTGTGACAGAAAAATGACTTGCCTAGTAGTTTCTATCACGTTCAAAAGCTCTCACGTAAGACCTCAACAAAACCACAGACAGCAAACTCTACTGTGCTCTCATACAGCTGTTTGGCAATATAGCAGTGACAGTCAGAAGGTGTGTTTTTACAAAGAGATGGCAAAGCTATCTTGGGAAAGCTTTCCCTTTTAGGACCATGCCTAAAGATAGCCATGTGTTTAGTCAGGGTATTTTCAGCTTTTTAGACTGATAGCTGGAGGAATTAAAGGCACACAAATATATGGCAATCACAAGAAAGATAAGGTCTAGTTTTGAACTAGTTTCTAATATGTACAGAAAAATCTCACTAAAAATGGAAGCGTTTACTGGCTAATGGTGGTAATACAAATACTAAGTAATATATTGGTCTCATCCTTATTCAGGCCTTCTCAATAAAACAAACAGTTAAGTTCAGTAGTCATTAGCACAAGCTAAAAAAAGAGGTGAAAAATATATTATCTGTATTATACATAAAATGTGCTTTGAATTCGTTATTATCCAATATTTTGAATATATATCCAGGAATATTTATCTATCAAATTCTTATCTTTGAATTAATGAGTTTTTCCATTAATTCACATACAGTAACACATTATCCAAGGTTGGGATTTTTTCTTTTTTGCTATTCAGCATAAAAGCATTAGTTCTTGCATTAGCAATTCATTATTTAAAGGGACATTACTGCTATTCTAAAACTACATGTAGCAGCAATCAGAAATAAATGGGAAGGTAAAAAGTTAAGGTCACCGTTGAGAATTGTATTTAACATTCACAGATCCCTTTCCTGCTTTGAAATATTAACCTAAGTGTTTATCAAAGAAGACACTGTCTTAACCTCTGGTTATTTAAACAGAATAAAGACCAGGTGTTGTAATTCCAGGTTTGGGTGCAAATGACATTTCTCTTTAAGAAGCAATGCATTTTGTCATAGTAATTTGTGTTAAGATAAGAAGCCATGAGGTAGGCTGCCAAGTTCTCTCTGGTTCATTTGTTATGATTTTTGCACCTGACACAATGTCATGGGTTCAAGTCTCAAAGTGGCACTCTGTGGTGCTCTACTGATAGAAGAGCTATCTGTACTTTAGGTGACATTTTAAAATAAGCTCTCTGGCAGTTATCCAAATGTATGCTAAAATCATAAGAGACATTTTCAGATAAGAGCTGGAGATAATAGCACTCTTGTGGGCAGCATCTCTTCTCTCTATAAAACTCTCTCTGATACCTAAGATTGCCTGTGAGCTATTGCTGAGCACATCTGTAATGGCTGCTTCACTTTCTTCAATGTCATTTTATAAAAAAAATAACTCATTATCCTTCAGAGATGTTCAGTATCTGGGATTGGAGGAGCATTTTTAAATCAAATTCTATTCAGAAGGCAACAGGGGGTTTGTCACTTATTATAAATTAATTCCTTGATTCTGGCAACCGTTTCACTCTTTATGTACTCAGGTAACACAGTCGGATTCTCTGAAGAATACCCTGTTCAGTGATGAGTTAGCAGGCAGTAGAGAAGGACAATATCTGGGCATACGTAGGTGGGATTCAGATGTTACCGTGAGGGTAAGTGTTCCTCTAGGAGTCTGTCAAGCACCAGGTTTTTCCTACAGGTCTGGTTAGTCCTGTCGAGAAGGGAAGTTTATTCCCCCAAAGTAACAAAGATAAATAAGACCAGTGGTGTAGACTGTGTGGTATTGATCCTTCTGTAAAATGTTCTTTTGCAGGCTTTGGTCACTGTCATTTTTCCTTTCAATTCAATTTTTTCTTCTTGGTTTTCAGCTTATGTTGCTATGACATATTTGAATATTACTGTCATTGATTACATTTTTGTGGTGAGAGTTATAGAGCATATGCTTTTTCTCTTATCTAACAAAAAACTTTTTTGCAGATGAAGTACGAACAATTCAGAATGTTTCCACAACTTTTTTCATTTTAATTTTGGAGATTAATAAGGGTTGAAAAACTTCATGAATTGTTCAAAAGTTTAATTAGGAAGGCATACTTAGCCTACCTTAATGTGTACAATAAATGTACAGAAGATACACATGGATGCTGATAAAGTCTCCATTAGGCTTTCCACTGATCTGTGCAAATAGGAGAGATCAGAAAAATAAAATCTCTGTGTTCTGACCCTCAAATATTTTATATGTGAGCATGTCCTTGCTCCTCTTGTGATAAGAAAATAAATTATTTTGACTGATGGGAACTACTGACCTATCCATCTTCAAATATATGTTGTATCCTCTGTTAACATTTCCTGATTTTATAGATAATTCCTTGGTAAAATAGTTTTGAGTAGCTGTGTTTTGATATCTGATGGAATGCCATTTTTGATCTTGCACCAGGGCACTTGTGTATTTTACTTTTCAATGTCTGGGATAATAGTGTGTTAAGTAGTGTCCAGTAAAGAAATAGAATTCCAGTCAAAAAGTATGATTAGAATCAGTAACTTTTGAGTCTAATTCAACTGAACCTGTGTTGGAGATTCTAGTGCCACAGAGTTAATAGGTACTTCTATGAGTTGCCTAATGCACACACAATAAGTATTCTGAAGTCTGAGGAAACAGGGGTAATTTATCTTTATCAAACTACAGTTACAGCTGTGTTTGAGACAGTCTATGAGATTGGAGGGCTCTAAATGGATTCGCTGTTGTATTGACCGAATTCTTCAAGAATACGTTTTTCACAAAAAAGAAAGTTCCAAGGAAAAAAAAAAGAAAAAAAAATAAAGGTATGGGAGGGTGGTGTATATGACCAGTAACTGAACAAAATAAAATCCTCAATTTATAACCTGAATTGCCATCAAGAACAAATTTCCATATGTTTGTAATTTACTACTAAATGTGAGATTTGCAAAGAAATTTTCCCTTTGTGATTCAGGTTAGCGCCACATTTTTTAAAAGTTTTGATAATTTTTAAAAATTAGGCACCATCTGAAAGATAAATTATCATGAGTCTCATGCCCCACGATCTTCCAATCAGAGCCCAGAGATTTGATAGCTATGAGAAATAACTGAAAATTTGTTTACTTCATATGCTTTCAAGCTGTGATATTTAAATTAAGATGCCTTAGTACAGTATGTGTTCATACTGTACAATACCTGACATAGAGAGAAGCTGTCCTTTCATTCAGCATCTCACGATTGCTGGTGTTCAGCAGCGCAGATAAAAAGATGCAGTCCAGTTTTTAACCTTCACATCCCTTCCTGCCACTAACATAACAATTTTATTGGAGTTAGACTGGGAATGAGAGCTATGCAACTGAATGAGGTGGTCTTGAAGAGGGTTTTGAATGAAAATAAGTGTGGGGGGATAAACACGTGTCAAGGACAACTGATTGGGCACAATATAGTGGCAGCTGCTTGATAGGTAGCTTTCTGTGATATACAGGAGCTCAGCCTGACTTATTAAGAAACAGATATGAATAAGAGTAAAAGAATGCTCCAAAGGCAGGTGTTAATGAGGTGTTAACGAAAAAGAATACAGCAACAAAAAATGAATTAGGAAAATGATGAATTTTCCTAATGGAATAGCTACACAGTATTTCAAAGGTGAAGACAATAAGCTTGAATTTTTACTGAAGAAGGTGAAGAACCATTAAGACTGATGGATTTTGATTAATATATTTTGTAAAGAATGAAACAAAAAGATCTGCTTAGCAAAGGCTCATTGCAGAGGATAGTCACCCAGCAAACAGTACTGTGGCCTCTATTATTTATCTGAACCTTGTAGAAATATTTCTTCTGTATCTCATTGACATATCTTTCCTTATCTCTTTAAATTTCAGGGTATGTTAAACAAATTAGGAAACCTTTATATTTCCTGTGTGCATTTCCTTAATACGTGCAAGAGGTATATAATTTAGGTGACAAATCATTTTGTTACACGTCAGGACTTATTTCTCTACTCCATGTTTATATAATACATACAGAGCAGTTTCAGTGCTACTTTTGCAGTGTAGTGAAGCTCAATGGATTTGTATGAGGCAAATATTTAGACTTCATCACCAATTACAGGGATTGAAATCAGTAGAATGTTACACAAAACCGCTGTATTTTGAACATTTACATTTCCCTTTCTTATACTTACTTACATACATGCCATAGGTGATCTATTTTTTATCCTACAGAAGACCTATTTAAAGACAAGTGAAGTAGTTCTAGAGAAGAATCAGTGCCACTTTCTGAAGAGTTTGTTGGTTTTGTTTTTCTATTCCTTAGGATGTGATATTCAAAATTGAATGAATAAATGAACAAATATTCAGAACATAGCATGATGGTACAAACCTGCTTTGCTGAGAACACATGTAAATCTACTGAATGAATAGACATGCACAGGTTTATAATTTCTTTATAAATTACTTTAAAGTGAAGTTCAGCAGTACTGATTATATTTTAAGTATACTGTGTTTCAGACAAACAAATGCATTCAGTACAACATGTAACTCAGAAGAGTTTTCCAGAATTAAATAACTTGCACTAGATGCCCTGATGACAAGGGAAAGATGTTGCCTAAGCAACTTTCTAGACTCTGTAAGCAAAGGTTTTTTGTAGTGTGTCAGAATTAGAGCCGCACTGATCTAACAGTGTTGGAAAAAACAACATCAATTTATGACTGAATGGCTCTTCACAGAAACAACATTTATGTCTCACTAATTATATGAAATAGGAACACCTAATATAAAATGTAGGAAAGAAAAAATTATGAAGACAAATGGTTTTAAACCATTCCTCTCCATCTTGACTGCAGCTAATATTTGATTGTATCACATACAATAGCATCAGAAGATTAATCTACAGACATACATCTTAGATGACAAGATTGCTAGTCATAGATAATTAACATGATTAAAATATATTACTCAATAACAGTGGAAATAATCTGTGATTCTAACTTGAATGACAGGCATGATAGGCAGTGGTACAAATGACATCTAGGAAGTTTCTGACAAAACTGAACTAGTAGACTTAACAGTTCTAGGCAACATGCTGGAAAATTTCAGTGACTCGGGCCTGTGGTATAAATAAGGACACATTGATGTCTCTTCCTATTCTTCTTAACTCTGCGATGCTTTGAAAGCATACTAGATGGATACAGCCTAAGAAAGCTGAGGACAGATTGATAGTGAGAGCAGAGATCATGTATGGCAGATGACAGACTTTGAATGAGCTTATATTTTTATATATATATATGAATGAATTTTTTAAAGCCAAAATATCTGACTCTGTCTGATTTCCATTTTTGGTGTAAATATGTAGGAAAACAAGGGGAAGGTCCCAGTTAGACCCCAGTTACTTTTTGTTATTTTGGTCAGACAGCTCAGGTTTGCTGCTTTTTTGGTCCAACAAAATGCTTCAGTCCCCAGCAGCAGGTTGCTTAGAATGGACTCTGCTCTGCTAAACTTCTTGTATAGAAGCAACCTTTACTTTCATTTTTCCTTTTATCAAGCTTTTCTCTGTATTTGGGGAATGAGAAGGATGAGTATGTTGTTGCTTAATTTATTTTGTCAGCATGACTTTTGCATTTAGATTTCCAAAGCTGATTAGGGGATTAAGCTGCTCAACTGCCAATAAAGTCAACCTCCTTTTAGTTAGTTTGAGAATTAAAACATGTATCTATGTGGTTTACAATTTAATGATAGTACAAAATTTATATACAAATCACAGGATTCTCTAACAGGGAATTTTCTCAGCTAGTTCTACAAGAAACTTTATCAGGACAATGGATCAAAAAATTAAACGAGAAGAAAGACAATAAAACATGTCCTTAAATAATAAATGAATTAACTCAATTATCTGAATTTTAGCAAAATATAAATACAAATCTGAAGCAAAATTTTATTAATATATCAATAAAAATAAAAAAAATGTGAACTCATATGAGAAAAACTTTGGTTTAGGAAAGCTTTGAAATAATGGTGACCAGAAAGAAAAATAGTAGTAATAAAATATTTAAAAATTCTGAATCTAATTTTAAAGATTTTAGTCCAATTTAAATAGAAAAAATGGTTGTGCCATTTGTTGTGAATCAATACTTGTTTAACTCTTTTTTCTGCATTTTTTTGCATTGATCATGATTACAAATGTCAGACTTGAATCTATATTTCCAGCTTCCATAAGAAATGTGCATCAAACAAGCACTGCATGATCTGACAGCACAGTATTCTTTTGTTCCTAAAGAACAAAAGAATAATTAAGTACACTGGTGCCTGGGATGTCTGACTTTTCATTTGAGATGTTGTTCCTATTATTTCAATAACATTTCTTATTATTTATCCTCCAGACTGCTATTGGGCTTGAATGTAAAGACTGAACACTCTGTTTTGTTTTCCTGGACATCATTGATCCAAACTATTTGAATTGTTGTCTTCACATGTTTTCAAACTATATTAATTTCCTTTAAGCCTACTTAGCAAAGTAGAGAACTTAATTGAACTGTACATTAATTTCCTTTCAACTTCCCACTTCTCATAAAAAGTTACTGCCAATGATAATGAAATAGTAAATGGGGCAATGTTTCGACCTAATAATTGCCATTTAGGAAAAACAATTTATCATTGACAGTTTATAGACTATCACATTTGTATATTGATATGTATGAAACCTTAAGCTGATCTTTCTATGAAATGTCCAGAATACTTCAAAAAGCTCTTTTAAGGAAACAAAACAGTGAGAAAGTTTTGGCATTGTTGTTGAATCAAGTGTATCTGAGGGAAAGCCAGCTTTTTGAAACATGGCATCTACTTCAGCCTGTAAAAATGATGTGTATAATGTACGGATATGAAAAACTGAACAGCTTACATTTTGAAACCAGGCTTTCAGAACGGAAATACAGTGTAACTAATCTCTGTATCAGGATGCTTGTTCTTCCTTCATAGAAAGGCTTTCTAAGAGGTGAAAGAGTTTTTGATGTTGTTGGTGTTTGTTTTGCACTCAACAAAATAATCTGGAAGCTGGTTTCATTGTGAATGGGGATCTTTTAATTTGCCTTAGTTGAGGTTTCAGATCTATATTCTAGGAGCATATTTGGACTCATTTTATGGTGTTTCATTTTTACTTTATTTTTTTTCCTATGCTATTGATCTACAGTGAGCTCCTTCAAACTCTTGTAATATAAATTATCCCATTTTCTCATAGAATAAAATTTATATTATGACAATCTGGCCATCAAATGTACTAAAATTTAGACCAGTGAAACTATGAACATAGCTGTTTCAATTGCTAATACAAAAAAGTATTTGATTTCAGCCCCTGGAAATCTTGCATTAATTCTGTGAAGTATGTCTTCACCAACACTTAGATTTTCAATTTCACAAATAGAAACTGAACATTTGTGATAAATTAGGAAATACTGCATTTTTCATTAAACTGGAGTAATACTACCCCACCTCCCCAATTTTATGCATTACATTAATCTTAATGCATTATCTTCATCTTAATTTTACCTCTGATGTCAAAAACCATCTTTTTGTACACTCTGATGTGCAAAATCTTTTTGCAGTAGGTATCACTAATAGAATAATGGATTTTGTAGTGTATTAGATTAAATTATTATAGATTACACATGGCAAGATAAACCAAGTTGCAAATCTAAGTCTATAGCTAAAAATCTTTGAATATACTTTTATACCAAGATGCTGTTTTCTCAGAGCAATGTGGTTCATAGAAATTAAATCATGCTTTCACAACATTTTGAAGAGTAATACAAAATAAGAGGTAAGAATAAAAACAAAAGACCAGGTATGAAACTCCTTTACAGTACATGTATTTATTTTGGGGTAAATAATATCACAGTTATATGAGCACAAAAATACCATTTGTAATTTCTTGATTCTAAACCTGACCCTAGGTCTTGGGTTTGCTGTAAATTACTCAAGATTACAATGGCCCCGAGAAGACTATTTCTTACTCCAGCGTCATGGAACTGTAGGAAACCATTGCCACTCTAAGGGAGGCAGAAATAACTCTGGAACGAGTATGGTCTGAGTGCTAAAGCTCCTTAATGGGCAAAGACCTGCAGGTCACTGAGTGTGTATCACTAGACTTTCAGACCTTGTACTTGAGCACTCATGTCAGATCCCCCCGATAGCCTGGGTCTCCCACTGCTTTCCACCTCTCCTGACTGCATGCCTGCCCTCAATGACATTGACAGGGTTGGTTTCATGGAGGACAGTTTCATCCTGCCTTTTTATTCTAGTGATGTCTTGGTTTTGTGGGAAAATTAAACAAGCAGCAGAGCTCTCTGTCGTACTTAACTCTTTTTAAGCTGTGTTTGAAGTTATGCATGGTGCGATGGCACACATGACACAAACTTGCTTTTACTAGGTTGTGGTCATCAATGAATAAACCTTTTTAATATTTCTTTTTTAAATATATGAAAATGAAAAATAAAATTCTAGTTTGCAATATAAAAGTAGATGTTATCAAGATATAAGGTTTTGGAAGTTGCTTTTATATTTAGAAATAAATTAAATCTCAGCATTAAATTAAAATCAGCCTTTTTCCACAGGATTTTTTTTTTTGGTACAAGTGTATTTTTTGTTATGTGAATTATTCTGTACCAGTTTTAGCTGATGACTGTATTTCTGATATTTCCAAATCTCTAATTGCACAATAAGAATTGTATCTTGCGGTGAGAAATTTTTAAAAAATCCATACTGTTCTTTGTTTGGATACTTGAAGCATTTCGAACTCCAAATCAAATGCAAACAAATTTTTACTCAGTAAATACTTTCTGTGTTTTCTTGTAGCCTAAAATTTTTATCTTGGTTGAAAGAAAAAAATAGGTGAGCAGCATTTTCCGTGGATGAAAACCTACAGCTTTTTCCCAGCCTGAAACTCCAAGACATATAATTTCTCTTCAAAATAAAAATCCATGCCTCCTCACCTATTGCAGTATGAGGCTGCACCTTTCATTCTGTTACTTAATAAAGAGTTCATGGGATGTCATAATTAGTGATATTACCTAGATAAAAATCACCATAGCCACTCATAACATGACATAAAAAGCTATCCTTCAGGACTTTTTTGTTTTGTTTGTTTTCTCTTAAGATAATATGCTTAAATTATTTTATAAATAAATATTAATCTAATATATTTGAGGCCACCTAAAAAAGGCTGTGTTTAAAAATAATAGAATGGGCATTGCCTAAGCAATACAGTTTCTAAAGAAAAATAAAGGCCAGTCAAATGATGGGGTTTGGTTCATAGACTCAACACTCTTTATTTTAACATTTTTTCTTTCTAATTTATCATTTGGGAAAAAACCCCAACCAATAACAGTTATTTAGGTATTTCTCTACTTCTTCACCTGTTGTAACAAGTGATTGCTCATACAGAAAAGTCCTGACAGATTTTCACGTTGCTCTTGTTACAGGGTACTAAACTGGTGTATAATCATTTTGAAACAACATTGTGGTTTTCAGAGTACATGAATATTATGCTCTGTGAAAATCATTCACAGAAAGAATAAAAATCAGGGGTTTGGTACAGACAGTTCCAAGTTACACAGCTGCAAATCCAATTGTGCCTGTATTATGTGATCTCTTTTTCTTAAAAAGGCCATCTGTGGTAACTGACTTGCTCTGGACATGCAAACAAATTTTGCATCATGGAACAAACAGTATCTACTGCAAGTACTGTGTGAATTAGTACTTTGTGACCTTCGTCAGATTTAACTTTCTGTAAGTCACAGCTGCACACCAGACTTCCCAGGTACTCTTTTAAATAGTCTTTATTCTGTGCATCCCATTGTAGCACCTGCCTTTCTGAGGAACACAAAGCAATACAAAATCTTTTTTCTCCCTCTCAGGAGTCCCAGCTGGCACGCCAACCTGCATCTGGGCTAGTACACAATAAGTGTCTAAGTTGCTTCTTTGTCCAGGGGACGTGTCACAGACTGCCATCATACGCCCCTCTTTTCTCTCCCCACCTTCATCCAGACAGGGTGGCCTCATCCATTCTACCCCCTGGGAACCATGTTTGTTCCTTGCTGTTCCCTGAGCAATGCCTTCTTGTTTGTGAGATTGCTAACCTGCCCAGGCTAAAGTTTGGTGGGGACGTGCAAGTAATTAAATTGGATAAACCAATAGAACAGCGTATCTTAGACACATTGTTCACCACTCCATGAATAAGCTTATCTTCCCAGAAGTCTTCCTGGTTGGCTTAAAGTTTGCCCTACTTTACACTAAAAGCTTTTGTTCTCAGACATCCTATTTTTTTTTTCCTTTTTTCCCACCTCAACAGAGTATATTTGCCAAAACCCCATCCTATTCTCCCAACATCATCTGTTTGTTACAGCTATTCCCTAAGTCCTAATTCTCCAGAAATCCTGAGAAAAATAGCCTAACCTCCTTTTTGCTCTCCCTTGGTGTTTCTTTCATTCCTCCTCCAATCTTGTCAGAGTGTTTTGTCATCCTGTGGATATACAGCATCTCTGGGAGAAAAAGTATCTGCATTGACAAGCAGCTTCCCAAAACTAGACTGCATTATAATAGGCAACAGATTGTGGAGTCATACAATAAAGTAATTTGGAATGACTGTTTTCTTTACTTCTACACAACATGATTAAGACCTACGATCGGTGACTCATATGAATTACCCTGAGGCAAGAAATCATTATGCTCAAAATCTTGTTTACAGGCAAAGTAGAAGCATACCTTATAGACAAGTAAAGCCAAGAATTTGTTGTTAGTATAACTGAAATCTGAAGAGTTTAATCTTTATTAGTGCAGATTTCATGGCTTCAGAAAAAGTGACATTTCAGTTTGCATGCTTAGTTTCCTCCACTTTTCCTGGTTCTATGCCCACTGTCTCTCTGCTCCCTATAGGATCCACTTGTAATAATTTTGAAACATTTGCTAATATGCTTTCACACCTTTACTCATTCTTGATTGATCTGCAGCTCCAAACTACATCTAAATTTCATACATACAATGACTCTTAAGCATGGGAGACACTTTGTTATCCCTAAATCTAGCTGTGCTCAGTTCCAGGTCTGCATTTCTTTGATTAATTACAGAGCTGTTCATAGCTGTGGCGTCTCCAGTGTCAAGTTTGTGCCCCATTCAATGCCTACACTTCTCTACCCTGCATCCTGTGTCTCTTCTCTTGTGCCAGCTCTGTATTTCTCCACACTGTCTTGTAAGGTGGAGTCGTAAATATTTCATTCTACAAAGAATAACTACTCTTACTGCAATCTATGTACAGCATTGCTTGGACCACTCAAAGGTAAACAAAAGGAAAACAAATTAACCATAGGTCAATTAGAGAAATTGCTGTCACAACTAAGTTGAGTAAAATAAAATTGCAGACAGCATAGGAGAAGTTCAAGTAGAGCAAGTACAACTAACTTCAGTCCCAAAGACTTGCAAATTCAGAACAAAATTATGGCCTGTAAATAGCAATGGGAATACTGTGTTATGGGGCTGTATGTTTGTAATAGTTCTATCCAACCAGTATTTCTGGACTAAAAGCAAACAAATGAACTTGGGGGAGTAATAAAAAGTATCAGAAAAAAAACCCGGAATATTTCTTTACAAGGCAGTTACAAAAGTATAAGATCCATGGTTACAATTTCAACTTATAGCTGTCGTAAGTGAACAAGGAATGTGACGGTACATAAGCTAGAAGCATGAACGTAATTAAACTGAAATCTTGTTTGTTGATGAGTGGGACAGGCTGACAGATTGCAGGTTGTCAGCAGGGACTTTGCAGTTATGAAGCACTAACTTGTAGTTCAATTGCTTTTGATTTCGTCACTTTTTTTTTTCTTTTTTTCTTTTTTTCTTTTTTTTTTCTTTTTTTTTTCCCTGCATCAGGCTAGTACACAGCTAAGGAACTCTTCTGGTTCTTCCAGGGTGGCAACAGACTTCAGTGATTTGGATATTGATATTGGGTCTCATGGTATAACAGAGCTGCCCTTCTTGTTACCTCACGACATGCCTGCCACTGGCTGGAAATAAAAAATAATGGAAGATACATGGAAGGACTTGGGTTTTTTTCTGCCTATAATACCTGGCCCAGAAACACTTTCTGGCACAAATTTCTCCCTAAGAGATTTTACGTACTTTGTGCAGTGCACACTGCTCAAGGCTGTCTGCACCCAAATGGTGACCTCACCACTCTTGTTTTCAGACCTGGATGCTGTTGCCATTATTACCTCTATGGAGACACAGAAGGAAGGTGAAAAAGCTGTATAACAGCCACCCATCTCAGTCATTTCCACCTATTTTATTCAGCTCTGACTGCAGGTATCCATAAATATAGGATGGCCGTATACCACTTTTTTCTGCCTGTACCAGGTGTACTAAATGATTGGAATGTTTACTGTTTATCTTAGTTGACTTTGTACCAACTCCTTGATGCTTCTTAAGTTCTCATAGTTTGTAACTCTTTATATCTATATTGGGAGCCAGATATTTATATCTTTTATGTGAGCCAGATGGATTTAATTTCTTTTGAGATCTCTCTAATAGATTATACAGAATTTACCTACTCACCATACTTCTGAACTGGAAGTATTTTTACTCTATTTGCTATTAGCTGTGATTTCTTAAAAAACTGCAAACAATCTACAATTTAAGAAAATAAAACCTGAAGAAGAGACCATAGAATTCCACCACAAGAAAAGCATAACTTTCAAGAAGGAAATACGTTTTTAATTGCAAACATGAAGTGATGGGGAATCTTACACGCTTTTTTCAAAATGAAATTGTTTGTTTTTTCAGTCTATACCAACACTTCTTATTTTTACCTTCTCGTAACTCAAAGCAGTGTTCTCAGACCAGGTTCCTTCACCAACTGTGCTTCCGCAGTGTAGTTCCTAAATATGCTTGGAATGTGGAATAAAAATATGAAGAACCACTTTTTCGTCTGTGCAGAAAGATAGAAATAGAAATAGAAAAATAGAATAGAATAGAATAGAATAGAATAGAATAGAATAGAATAGAATAGAATAGAATAGAATAGAATAGAATAGAATAGAATAGAATAGAATAGAAAGGATAGAAAACAGTGCTGGAAAGGACCTCTTAAAAAGGTGCTATTCACCCTATTAGCTAAAAAACAGTCAGCTTCTCTCTGTTTTGGAATATGACATTCCAAACTGCTGAAGCATGTTAAGGATCTTTCCAGTCTTTTACTTGTCTATCCTGCAAAGGTTCAGGAGTTTTGATAAACATCCTTAAGGGCTGTAATGTATGTCCTTTACAGGTATTAATGGTATGACTGATAAGCTAAAGTTTGATATGGTGAATTTTTGGATGTTCATTCATGTGGAAAGTGTCGTCATCCTCTGTGAGTATTTCAGAACTATGTCTTGTCTTGTAGTGTAGATCAACAGGAAAACTTTAAACATTACAGTCTGTTTTTCACACCACAAGATATTTACGTACTCACTTCCAGTTGATACAAAGAATGAAGCCTAATGAATTTTCTAGGTTTCAGGCTTCTGGGAAGTGTTTATTTTACATTGATATGAAAAGGCTGATCTTGTTCTGAATTTTTGTCAATACTTTTGCTTGTAATTTTCTAGTAACAAAACATTCCCTCCATGGAGAAAAATATTGAAAGAAGAGCAAAATAACAGATATTAGGAAATCCTTAAACATTGTCTTATTAAAATGGAAATTACATCTGAATGTATTTTTGAATCAGATGTTCATATTTGGGATGGAAATTGAACACTTACAAGAAGTACCAAAAATATGTTACTTTTTATTCTTTGGATATATATTGTAAGGCATAAAAATATATATGTAACAAGAGTGCATGCCAAGAAAACACAACAGCAAGAACATTTTGTTGTCATGTACAGTGGTAAAGGTGTTATACAAACTCATCACTGTGTCTCTATTTTATCAATATAAATTCATGTGTAAAGCCCGAAAACAAAATATCATGCCTGCCCTTTCCCCATCAATAGTAACTTTTATCTCTTAACATAGACTTATTAAACATTGAGATAAAATGAAATTTACACACAATCCATGTTCTAAAGTGTCTCTGATGCCACTACACAGAAAATGAGAGTTTATCCTTTGCTTCTACAAATATTTCACAAGGCCTCTACCTTTCCAACAGCAGTAATAGCTACTTCATCAAAACTTGCAAGCAGCTGGGTAACATCTTTATAATTTTTATCCATACAGCTTCTTATTTCAGCCTTTAAATTTTATCATCGGTCATATGCCACAAGTGATAGTTGTATCACATTTTAAGAGCTGCTGGAGTGTTCAACCACTTACTCTCTGTTGGTTATTTCATTGCTTCATGTGCTGGGGAGCTTTTGTGTACATTCCCTGTTATTTTCTCTAAGCCTCTCTTTTTCTCAGGAACAACCCATGATTTAGCATTCACGATCGATGCACAACATCACCAACTTTCTCCTTTCGCCCAAGTGGTCCATTCAGGGTGCCAGCTACAGTCTGCAGGTAAATCCATGGGTTGCTCAAAAGCTGCCACCAGTGTGCTATAAATGGCACTGGCATAAGCAGACCCGCCACTGAATCCAGAGAGGAGCCTGTGAATGTCTGTTCCTTCCTAACATTATTTCAATACTTACCTCTATTTCTGACTTGAGTGGTGAGGGAACTGCAAAATTCCTCAGGGACTGATATGAGAGTTTTCCACCTTTTGTTTGGAATGCCTCTGATTCTAGTGGAAAACCTAGAATGATTTAATAACTTTTTGTTTTCTCCTGTATACCTTATGCAAGCACAATATTTGTCTCTCAAGTGGAAGGCATCTGAATAACAGATACAAAATATTTGGTTGTATTCTAGTATTACCTATTGAGCCTTAAAATATGAATATAAGGCATCAATTTGATAATTTCCTTATTTGTAGTCTTTCTTAGATTTTCCAGTGAAATTCCAGTTGACTGTTGATATTCACAGAAATAAAAATGTAGAGATAGACTTATCAAGCTGTATGGTCAGTCCATCTTCCTGACACTGTATGTTTGTGCATTTTATAGTAGATTTTGAAAGCTAGTATATAATTATTAAGATATTAAGAATCCACTGTGCTGGAAAAGAATAATGTATAGGAAAGTAAGCTTCTCCCTAATAACTCGCTTTTCTGAGTTCCCTCCAACCTGCTGCTTCTTCTTTCTTAATCACTGGTGTGCGTATGTGTAAATATATATTAAAATATATATATATAAAAGACAGATATTGTAACTCCATCTGGAAAGAGAGAATGTTTGATCTTAACAATGTAACTTCTAGCTTTCAAACAGGCTCAGAAAACAAGAAGTCAGCAGGAGTTCAGATAAAGGAAGCTTAAAAGTCAAATAATTCTGACTCTGAACCCGAGACTTCTTAGACTCAAGGTCCTTTCCTTTACCCATTAATGGGCTGACTTGTGAGCTCAGGAACAAAGTGCTGCAATGTGAGGATTTCTGAGAGTCACTCATTACAGATCACTGAGTGGAGTCTGAGTTGCGGAAATCAAAGGATCCAATCTGGAGTAACTGGCTGAACTTCTGCT
>VWZT01004996.1:0-18258 GCA_013397055.1 Pachycephala philippinensis
TCCTGGCTATGTACCCTCCCAGTCCCTTGCCCACATGCTCAGCTTTCTGGCTTTTGAGGGCCAGGGGGATGTTGGAGAGACAGCCTTGATGTGGGAGTACTGCTCAGCAGTAGCCAAAACCTGGATGTGTTATCAGCACCTTTGTAGGTACCAAGAACAGCACTATGATGGAGGCTACAGAGAAAGCTAACTCCATCCCAGCCAGACACTACAGTTTCCATTCCCTATTGCATATCATTTGTGTCATGCTCAGTCCCACATAATTCAATAGATTTACATATCTTCCAACCATTCCATTGTATTTAATTCTCATTACTGAAATATATTCCCAACACTTACAGCTTATACCACATACGCTATACCATTTTTATACCCAACATACAGATTTTTGCACTCTCCTTAACCACTACTCCCTGCCTTTTAACAGATAGACACCATTCTTCCTTTCCATGAGCTTCCCCCACTCCTCCAATTCCTCCAATATTGAGGCACCCAAACCTGCTCACAGTACTCAAGGTGGGGCCAGGGCAGTGTGTGGCAGCCACCTCCCTTGACCTAGCAGCTGTGCTGTGTGCGAAGCAGCCCAGGACACTGCTGGCCCTCCTGGCTGCCACACTGCTGACTCATATTCCACTTGCTGTTGTTATATATGGCAATAATACACTTGTATCATGGCTTCACCAAGGGCAAGTTCTGCTTGACCAGCCTGGTGGCCTCCTACGATGAAGTGATTCCATCCATGGGAAAGGAAAGAGCTATGGAAATAATTTATCTGGATTTTTGTAAAGCTTTTGACAGACACTACACCACATTCTTCTCTCTAAATTGGAGAGATGAATTTGGAGGGTGAATTGTTAGATGGGTAAGGAATTGGTAGGGTGGTTGCATCTCAAGGGTGGTGGTCAGTGGCACAGATTCCCGATGGCTGTCTGTGACAAGTGGTGCTCTCTGGGGTCTGTATGGGCAGCAGTGTTATTTAATGCCTTTATTAATCACATAGACAAAGGCATCAAGTGCACTCTCAGCACATTTGCGGATGACACCAAGCTGAGTGGTGCTGTGACACTCCTGAAGACAGGATGCCATCCAGAGGGATATTGAAAAGCTCCAGAAGTCGGTCCATGGGAACTTCATGCACTTTATCAAGGCCAAGTGCAAGGTGCTTCACCTGGGTTGGGACAATCCCCCGTGTCAATCCAGGGGGATGAAGGGATTGAGAGCAGTCCTGCTGGAAGGACTTGTGGGTGCTGGTGGATGAGAGGCTGGGCATGACCCGGCCATGAGCACTCCCAGCCCAGAAAGCCAAACGTGTCCTGGGCTGCATCCAAAGCAGCGTGGGCAGAGGGGAGGGAGGGGATTCTGCCCTCTGCTCTGCTCTGGTGAGACCCCACCTGAAGTGCTGCATCCAGCTCTGGGGTCCTCAGCACAGAAAGGACATGGAAGTGTTGGAGAGAGTGCAGAGGAGGGACACAAAGATGATTGAGATGATTAGAAGAATGGAGCACCTCTTCTATAAGGAAAGGCTGATAGAAATGGGATTGTTCAGCCAGGAAAAGAGAATGCTTCAGTGTGACCTAAGTGAGGCCTTCCAGTACCTGAAGGAAGCCTACAAGAAAGACAGAAGCTTTTTACAAGGGTATGTAGTGACAAGACAAGGGTGAATGACAGGTTCAAATCCAACTATATTTTCCTTTTTAATATTTCTTAAACAAAAGAAATTTTAAGAGCTCATATCACACTTCTAACAACTTCCTGAAATGTATCACTGCCCCAAATTATCTCAATTCTGCATGTTTCTGTATGCCTCATTCTACGTTTTGAAGCTGCACCACATTAATAGGTTGTGCAGATTTTGTGATGCATTTACACCAGCTCAGGCTGTTGTTTGAATCCTGAAAACTCTATTGGCAGTCCCTTAATTTTTAAGCTTCTGTGACACTAGCCATCTGGGAATTTTAAAATGAATCTTTACATGAAGTGAATTCTCCAATAGACTTGCAGTAAAAAGTAAGGCAGAATTATTGGCCTGATGTAATTGACTTTGAAGGTAAATCACAATTTACTGCTCTTGCTGCTGGTACCAAGCAGTATTTCTGGTAAAGCCTTGATATTTTACATTTTTGAGAGTCTGAAAGTATTAAACACCTTAATTATATCGAGCAGGACTAACGCTGACTGAAAAGAATAAAAACTTTTGATCTTTGCAGTTAGATCTCACGCTTAGAGGTTAGAGATAACATTTTAGGACACTGCTCTACACTGAAATTAGAAACGCATCTTACCCATTTCAGGTTTGCCTGGCTTCTTTAAAACAGAGACTAGAGGAGGCCCAAATGATACTGCTCCTTTCGGCTGTCCTCAGAAGGCTTCCGTCTGCTCTGGCTGGTAGGTGAGCACAGGATCAATTAGTGCTGCTAAAATGTGAGGTCTAATTCTCACTAAACTCGTCTCTGGAAGAGGGAGTCAGGTTTTTGATGAGTGTAATATTGTTTAGGAAACAAAACCTGTCACATATTAAGAGTGCTCAAAACCATTCAAAGAAGAAACAGAGGTCACTTCAGTTGTTTTAAAGATGACAGTTATAAACAAAATAGTATATTAATTCTCAAAACATAACACTTTAACTAGTAGATTTGGTAGAGATATCTAACGAAGTTGGGCTGGGTTGACCCTGGTTGCCTGACAGGTGTCCACTAAAGCTGTGCTATCACTCTACTCCTCAACTGGAAAGAGAAAGAGAAAAGAAAGGATGATGAAAATCTCGTGGGTTGAGATAAGGACAGGGACAGATCATTCAGTAATTAGCATCGTGGGCAAAATAGACTGGACATGCAAAAAATTAAAATGAATTAATTTTGTTACCAATTAAATCAACGGTAAGAAATAAAACCTAAACCTTGAAGTGTGTTTCTCCCATGTCTCTCTTGTTCATGGGCTCAGCTTCACTCTGATTTTCTCTTCCTCTTTCCGTCCAGCAATGCAGGGGAACAGAGAATGGCGCCTGCGGTCTGTTCGTCGCACATCTCTGCCAGTCCTTCCTCCTCAGGAGGAGGACTAGTCACACTCTTCCTCTGCTCCACTGCAGGGTCCCTCCCACAGGAGACAGTCCTCCATGACTTCTTCAGTGTGGGGCCTTCCCACAGGATACAGTTCTTCACAAACTGCTCCCCCGTGGGTCTGTCCCTGTGGTGCAGTCCTTCAGGAACGGGCTGCTCCAGCATGGGACCTGCAAGGGGTCACAAGTCCTGCCAGCAAACCTGTTCCCACACGGGCTCCGCTTTCCACAGGTCCACAGTCCTGCTCAGAGACCCCTCCAGAATGGGCTTCCCATGGCTGCACAGCCTCCTCCAGGCTATGTGTGCCTGCTCTGGTGTGGGTCTGCTACAGGGGCTGCAGGTGGATTTCTGCCTTCCCGTGGATCTCTGCATTCCCATGGATCTCCATGGGCTGCAGGAATTCTCTGCTGTAGCAGCTGGAGCATCTCCTTCACCTCCTTCTTCACTGACCTTGCAGAAGTGTTTCTCTCATGTATTTTTACTCCTTTTGTCTCTGTCTGCAATTGCTCCTGCACAGTATCTTTTTCCCCTTGTCAAACCTGTTATCCCAGAGGCACCACCATTGTCACTGATGGGCTCAGCCTGGACCAACAGCAGGTCCATCCATGACCCATCTGGCATTGGGTCCTTTAGACATGGGGGAAACTTCTGGCAGCTTGTCACAGAAGCCACCCCTACAGGCCCCACCAAAAAAAAAAAAAAAGAAAAACCCATTGAAATGTAAATGTAATCTGGTAAAAGATTACTCAGTTTAAGTGACAACTAGGATTTACACTAAGGGGAAAGATATATAACAAATTTTTATTTTAGCGAGTCTTCAAGAATATAGTAAAAAGCCAATGCTCTCTGAAATTAGTGATTTCTGTTTCCAAAATGACCAGAAATAGAATCTGCTTTTAATTATAGTTTTAGATATCTTTGCAAAAGGAAACAAATCTTTAAGTCAACAAAAACTGTAAGAGTTACAGAAAAATGGTTACAATAAAGAGAGCATAGCTCTTTAAACTTCTTGGCTTGTCCGTTTTCTCATAATATACAGACTATTTGTTCTTATGGACAGCTGGGTAAAATTTTTATTCTGACAGCATTATTCTTCTTACAAATGTAGGTTACAAGTATTGCCTTCCATTAAAAGGTAATATTTCATGATGAAGTTATGAATGTGAAGCAACAGAGCAGTGCAAACCAATCAGTAGCTTAGATCACATCTTGACAGAGTTTAATATCTTATTACCAGCTTCAATATTTTAACCTTAGTCTCTAAAATTAACAAGGTAAAGAGCAACATAAAATTAGATTAAAAGGGTGAGGAATTAGGACTATAATCCAGAAACATAGTGTTTTTCTCAATAAACAAGAATTTTTATATAACCAACTCTTTTATTAATATCAGAAATTCTTTCCCTCCTGCCTACCTCTTTGACATCTTCTCCCACCACATTTATTGTAGGTGATATTTACTTTGCAAGTTCCTTTTAAAAGTAAGTGATCCCAATGTTATGTCAGTATAGAAAATTATTTTTTTATAAGAAAACAAAAAGCTACCTTGGTAACACACCTGGTGAAATCAAAAATACAATGTGAGTACTTGACGTAAATGTAGCCTATACTCAGAACATGAGTGTTAAGGGAAATATTGATGAAAGTAGGAGACAAATATTTATTTTTATGTTTTCCCTGCTTTGTTATATTACAGAGATTTGTCAGTGTTTTGCAGTCTTTTATTTTCTTTTTCTTTTTTTTCCCCTCCTTTTTCCTTTTCATTCTGTTTTCCTTTGCATTTTTTTTCTTTGTTTGTTTTTTTTCTTTCTTTTGTCTTCCTGTCCTATCCTGTCCCATCGTATCCTGTCATCTCCACTCTTCTCCTCTCCTCTCCTCTTTAAGCCAAGGGTAGAAGACTTGTTGATGCCCCTCCATACTGCCTCCTTGTCCCTAGTAACACAAATTATAATTATACAAAAGGGAACAAACATGGTATGCCACTTCTTGCTGATTGATGAATGCACAGAAGGCAATTTAAACCTCAAAATACAGAGAAGGGAGGCCAAAAGCTATGAGAACTGATGATAACTAAAAACTGTTCAAATTGTAGATAGTTAGCAAAACACTGATCTCTTAGAAGAGTTTTGAGTCAGTACATGAAACAAGTGTTTTCAGCTTTCCCCTTACACAGATAAGTCACGGTTCTTCAGGTGTTTGAATTAAAGATTTATGGATTGTCCTTCTCTTGTGGTGATTTTTCTTTTTCCTGGGCAAATAGCTTCTGATTTCTCCCTCAGTGAGTTTCTTCTGTGACAGAAATGGCCAACAGAGTGATGTATGTCTTATGTTTATGCTTCTCTCTTTTTCTTACTATTTTTTTAAACTGTGTCTTCTGAATTGAGCTGAAGCCAAGAGCAAGTGTGTGTGGTGCATGTATGGGCTTGTGATATGTTCTTGTGACTCAGAGATTATTATGGGGAAGGTGAGAGGAAGTGAAGAATGGCATAAGAGGTGCTGTTGCTCAGTATTTTCTCTGTGTCTCTTTCACACTGTATACTTTCTTTTCTTGGCCTGAGAAAGATTGACGACCTCTGTAATATGAAATTTAGTCATGGAGTATGTTGGTTATCTATTAAACTTTGCTTTCTGGAGTGCAGTTCTGTCTATACTCTGCAAATAGTCATTTATCTTCTCAGTTCAAAAATGTTAATGTTCTTTATTGCTCTGAATGTGACTGCTAGGGAAATGAATGCAAAGATGTAGAAGAAGTGAAGACCTATGACTTTATGTGTTTCTACTGTTTCTTTATGTGGCCAAATAAATTAATTCAATGTTTCATTTATCTGTGATGTGATTAAAACAATGATTCATTTCACATAGTGCAAAAGCGATATGGAAATTCCTCTCCCACTTGAGGTCTCGGTGCATGGTTTCCATGCAGTGTAATATAACAAACTTGAAATGTTCTACTTGCCAGCATTATGGAAAGGTCTTAACTATTTCAACCTTGTCCAGGTTTTTAAAATTTTAGTACTTGCCCACATCATTAAACTATTATAACTCTAAAAGAGTTCAGTTGATTTATTTGCCTAGTTTTAAAATTACCGGTGATAAGAAGGTATGTTGTAGAATCATTGAATGGCTTAGGCTGGAAATTTCAGCCCTACTGCCATGGGCAGGCACACCTTTCACTACACTAGGTTGCTCAGGGCAACCCGGTCTTGAACACTTTCAGGGATGGGGCATCCACAACTTCTCTGGACAGCCTGTTCCTGTACCTCACATCCTGTATCCTCTGAGCAGAGAATGTCTTCCTCACATCTAACCTAAATGACTCATTTTTTAGTTTAAAACTATTCCCCCATTTCCTATCACTACATGCCCATATAAAAGGTCACTCTTTCTCTTTTTTTATAAGCCCCTTTATGTACTGGAAACCTGTCATATGGTCTCCCCAGACCCTTCTTGTCTCCAGGCCAAATAACACATCATGCTCTGATGATCTTCATGGCCCTCCTCTGGACCCACTCCAAGAAGTCCATGTCTTTCTTCTGCTGAAGTCCCAAGAAGATCCCAAGAGCTAGACACAACACTCTAACTGGGGTCTCATGAAGACAGAATACAGCGGGAGAATCACCTCCCTCAAGCTGCTGGTCACTTCTGTTTTGATGCAGCCCAGGATGTGATTGGATTTCTGGGCTGTGGTCACACACTGCTAGCTCCTGCCCAGATTTTCATCCATGACAAACTTTAAGTCTTTCCCCACAAGGCTGCTCTAAATGAGTTCTCTCAATTTGTACTAATGTCTGGGATTGGCCCAGGTGTAGCACCTTGCATTGGAACTTGTTGAACCTCACTAGGTTCTCGTGGGCCCACTTCTTGAGCTTGTCAGGTCCCTCTGGATGGTATCCTGTTAATTTGTTACGTCAGCTGCATTGCACAGTTACGTGTCGTCTGCAAACTTGCTGAGGCTGCACTNTCCTGTACCTCACATCCTGTATCCTCTGAGCAGAGAATGTCTTCCTCACATCTAACCTAAATGACTCATTTTTTAGTTTAAAACTATTCCCCCATTTCCTATCACTACATGCCCATATAAAAGGTCACTCTTTCTCTTTTTTTATAAGCCCCTTTATGTACTGGAAACCTGTCATATGGTCTCCCCAGACCCTTCTTGTCTCCAGGCCAAATAACACATCATGCTCTGATGATCTTCATGGCCCTCCTCTGGACCCACTCCAAGAAGTCCATGTCTTTCTTCTGCTGAAGTCCCAAGAAGATCCCAAGAGCTAGACACAACACTCTAACTGGGGTCTCATGAAGACAGAATACAGCGGGAGAATCACCTCCCTCAAGCTGCTGGTCACTTCTGTTTTGATGCAGCCCAGGATGTGATTGGATTTCTGGGCTGTGGTCACACACTGCTAGCTCCTGCCCAGATTTTCATCCATGACAAACTTTAAGTCTTTCCCCACAAGGCTGCTCTAAATGAGTTCTCTCAATTTGTACTAATGTCTGGGATTGGCCCAGGTGTAGCACCTTGCATTGGAACTTGTTGAACCTCACTAGGTTCTCGTGGGCCCACTTCTTGAGCTTGTCAGGTCCCTCTGGATGGTATCCTGTTAATTTGTTACGTCAGCTGCATTGCACAGTTACGTGTCGTCTGCAAACTTGCTGAGGCTGCACTCAGTCCCACTGGCTGTGTCGTTGGTGAAGATGTTCAAGGGCACTGGTCCCATACCTGGGCCGTGAGGGACACTGTTTGCCACCAGTCTCCACCTGGGCATAAAACCATTGACCATGACTCGCTGCTTGAGCGCATCCAGACAATTCCTCATCCACCAAAATTTCACCCTTCAAATCCATCTTTCTCTGATTTGGAGATAAAGGTGCCATGTGGGAACATGTCAAAGACCTTACAGAAGCCGAGGTAGATGGTGTTGGTCAGTGTTCCCTGGACAACCGTTGTAGTCCCTCCATCACAGGAGGCCACTGGGGTGGTCAGGCACAATTTGCCTTTGGTGAGGCTGTTCTGGCTGTCTCAGATCACCACTTTGTATTGATTGTGTCTTGACCTTACCTCACGAGGCTCTGCTCCATGGTCTTCCCAAGCACAGACATGAGGCTCACCAGTCTGTAGATCCCCATGTATTTTCTCCCTGTTTTAAAATTAAGGAAAATCTTTCCCTTCTTCCAATCACCAGGGACTTCATCTGACCACCATGATTTCTCAAATACGAAGAAGAGCAGCTTGTCAATAACATCAGCCAGTTCCCTCAGGACACTGAGGTAAATCTGTTCAGACCCCACTGACTTGTGGCAATTCCGTTTCATCAAGCAATCTCAATGCAATTTTATTTCAGACCTTTCAGATATTGCCTGTGTCTTTCATAGTCTGTGTCTCAGAAGAGTATGGGAAAGAGAACAGAATGACCTCAAGAATTCAAAGGAAGTTTTAAAAGTTAGGCTTCTGTCGTAAAAGACTCTCTTTTTGTAGTGTTTCTCTCCTTGAATGTCACATTCACACAGCTCTGACATGGTGTTTATACATATATATATCTATATATATATGCCACTACATAACTATGTATTGCTTAATAGTAATGTCAATTTAGTTTTCTGAGTAAATCTCAGAAGGACATTTGAGCAACAGCTAAAGCTAAATCAATGCAAATTAATATACTGTTTTGCATGTTCTTTAATGATTGTGATGAGGGAAACATAATTCTAATTGCTGTGGACCTGCCTGCACTGATCAGAAAATCACAGACTCTTCTCCCCAGGAAGTGGAAAAAGCCTATCTAGCATCACACATATCTAGCATCACACAAAGGTTAAAACTTCATTTTATACTTCCATAACTTTTATTATCAGAAAAGAAATAAGTCAGAAAAGCTCTTTAAAGAAAGAAATCAACAGATCTCTCCATTTGCGCTGAAAAAGATCAGCACATGTTACTGAGGCAGACAGGTAACATATGCATATATATACATATAAGATACATATATAATATATATAATAAATTATATATATTGTATACAGTAAGATATACAATAATTACATATAATATATATCATGAATATTTCATGTATTATATATGCATCAAATGCATATAATGTCTATATACTTTTACTAAGGTAAAATTGTAGGTCATACAACAAAAAGTAAGCATTTTTCCTTATTTTTAAAGCTCTACAATATATACAATATGCCTATGTTAGCTGATGTCCTTTTGGACCTTTCCTATCACTAACAGAGTAGACACTCAAAACTTGTTCAACTGAAATGGTCAATTCTTGCATTTAACAGATTGAACCCAGCAATTTTCTCCCAGCTCAGTAAGACAGCAACGTATTCAATAAAATGACTTATAATACTGTAAAGAGCTTAAACAATGAGAGATTCTTCCCTATAACAGAAATGGCTCTCTTAGGATTCTGTGACAGAGAATTGCTCAAGAAAATAATTTGCACTGACAGGAATTGTCTTATTTCAAGATTTAACTTGGGTTATAAATCACAGATAAAAAAGGGGTGAGGGATGGCTTAGGATTTTGTTCCAGATTTTTCTTCCTTCTAAATTATGGTCACTGACAATTTTTTTACCTTTAACTGAGCTGAACACTGAGTAAATTGGAAATCATGACCAAGTAACATGTTTTCAGTCCTTTCATAACTTCACTGTTAATTTTGTGGATCCTTTTTTTTAAGCTAAAGTGTGATATAAGCCTCTCTTCACTTGCACTTATGAGACTGTTGTGTGTTTAAAATCATTATCTTCATAGCATTACAACGGTCCTAAGATTAATTTTGTTTCAGTATTTCCAACATGGTCAAATACGAAGCATTTGGGGGATTTTTTGATCCTTTTCTTGGTGGGGGGTGGGGGGCAGTTCTTTTAGATTGTTTTAGAAACTCTTCTGTTTTAAATCTTTGGTCATTTAAAGCTAAGAGACACCCTTCAGCAAAGAAACATATACAACCGGTTGGGGGAAGCAGGGGTTTTCAATATGGAACCACGGCATTTTGCCTGACAAAAAGTTCCTTCTTCACCTGCTCTCCAGTGTAGCTGGGAATATAAAATTATCTGCATTCTTTTTTTCAGTCCCTGGAAAATTGTCTCCACGGATTCAGCAGTCCACTTTGATTCTCTTCTAGGAATTTTGGGTGATAACTATTTTGGTGATACCATCTTATGCTGTAGCCCTACTGATGGCACATCTCTACAGAATCCAGTTTTGTTTTCTTGCAGAAACTACAGTGCTTTACCCACATTCCATCGCTCTACAGAGAAAGTTGAGAAACAGCAAAGTTAAAAGTATACAGAATCATATCTCTAAAAGTAATAAATTGGGGATATCGGCAAAAGTTCATGCCAATTACCTATACCTTCCCACACTGATTAGCCATTTTGCAAAGAAGGATTTACAACATTATATAAAATTAGTGGCAGCAATGAGGTGTAGGTATGCTACATTTATTACAGGACACATTTTAAAAATTAAAATTGGTTTATTTTCTTTTTTATGGCCTTTAACTAACTGTCTCTACCATCTTTCTGAACGAAGCATTTTTGTCCCTGTTAGATACAGGAAGCACTGCTGCAAAACCTAGGTGTCATTCACACATGATTTTTAAGAGTAACTTCCCCAAAATCGTCCTCTTGAGATGAAAAATCTGATAATAAGGCTGGCTAAGGATGTTTAGTAATTTAGGTGGAAATGGGTTTTAGAGTGTTCTTTGGTTTCTGCTTCATTCCTTTCACTTCCATGGTTGCCTGATGTACTCTTCAGCAGATAAATTCACTCTCAGATTCTTTTATTTTCAGGTGAAAAGCAAAACCTATGAGCTCCCCAGGAAAGGGCTCATAGGTTTTGCTGCTAATGGCAGTGGCAGGAGCACATAAGGAGCTTGTTAAGACACCACAGTCTAGACTACAGAAGAATTACTATTTTATCATGACACAGGATGATAACTGATAAAAACATGTACAATCAATGGGCAACATATTGAACCTGAAATGTTTGCTTAATGATTCGTATTAACATTCTGGGCCTTCTACTGTGTATGCTTAGGCCTGGGTTTCTTTCTTGAGCTGAATCTCCTATGAATTTAGATCTCTCAGAATCACATTTAGAATGTTTGTTTGCATACTTGCTGAGCTATGTAAGGTTCATGCTGCTATAATTGAATTACCTTGAGATGTTAATCACTGACCACTGACCTGTCATTCAGACAGAAGTAGAATTTACTTAACCCACTTGTTATTTTATACAGTTTTAGAAGAAAGTATCCTGGATTTATTTTTATTCTAGTAGTCTCTGTTGGATTTGGAATCATGCACAGCCAAGTTCTGCTGCAGTAAAAATGGTGATTTGAAGTTACATACAAAAATTTCACAAAGTATTCTTCTCAGAGAGGTAAAAAGCCAAAATCCAAACTGCTCTTCTCATTACAAAAAAAAACAAAACAAAACCTCTAAAGAATTAATTTCCATTCTAGTAATCAAAATGCTGCTGATTTTAGCATGGAAGTGAGTAATTTTCTGCTGAAGAACTGGGCACATTAGTGCTCTGCCAGACATGCCAGAACTGTCACTAAGTAACAGATACTTGCATTTAGAGACAGTGATGTCACCTAGTTAATTCAAAAATCATTGCCCCCCCTAAAACCTTAAATGAAAATGTGGTGTTTCTCAGAAATTACAAATTTACAAGTACATTTTTGCATCTTGTATTTTTAGACCAGTTTCTTGCTTAGCTTTCTTGACAGATTTCCTGGAAAAATTTCTACTTAATGCAAGTTCTACAATAAATCCTCTCTAAGTTCTTGCATTTCATTGAAGACCTTAATTTACTTCAATTCTTAAGCTAGGAAAACATATTTTTATCTTTGTATGACAGTGTGGTGCAATGAAGAGTCATATGCATTCAAAGCACCATGCTGTTTTTAATTTTTCCTTAAAACAAATAAGTTTCTTCCTCTCTAGAATCGTGCCAGAACGCTGAAGTTTAACTGGAATGTAAAGATGTACGGTTTAATAATTATGTATGATTTAATATAGCCTACTTAATACACAAATATGAGAGAGTGATTGCTGTCATGGAGAACATTATGACTGTTTTTTTGAACATGAGGGCACTCTACATTAATTTGGTCTTTTATTGACTTCAAAACTAATTCTTGCTGTTTTGATATCCCCAGTGTTTGATATGTGCAAAATACTCTACACAGAGGGGCAACACTTTCAGAAGAACGTCACTTACAACGAAAAAGACTCTCTTGGGAAAATACACAGAAAGAACAGATAGACTAAAAAAAATTGCTGCAGCGTCTATTTGCGTTCATTGCTGTTTTTCACTTGACTTACATAATAGAGTATTTTTGTGACTGAGATAATTAGCACATATATAAGCATTATAATACATACTGGCTAATTTAAGGAATGAAGTGGCAGCAGAAGCAGACTCTGCTTACCTACTGTTTTTCCTACCATTCTTCCATAATGTGACCTTTTTCTTTCTCACTCATATTGATGCCTTTGGTTTTAACTTTCATATTTTTCAAATTCTGTATTCCTAGTGTGTAACTCTGAAGTGTTCTGTAGCCTGTGAGCTGCTGTTCTCTCATGCTAAGAGAGACATAACAAAGCCTCTCCAGGCTGCTCTCCAAGGACACTCAGCCTGTCCTAGGCCCAAAATGTGTAAAGCAGCATCCTGAGAAGGGGGGGCAAGCTGAGGGGAAATTACACATTAGTGAAAGTTTAATTGGTGAAATTGGGTTGATATGCAAATGGACCAAACCTATAAAAGTGTGAAGAACTCGTGACTCATCGTCCACCTTGGGGGTAGCCTTTGGCCTGTCCAGGGTGTACCTCTGAAGGCCTTTCAAATAAATATCCACCTTTATTCCCTTACTCCTGTCTAGACTCTGTTTCTAGGTTGGCCTCTTTAGGCATCAATGTTTGTTCTCTTTACTCTCTCTCCATTTGCATGGACATTTGGAGAGTCATTGTGCAGTTTTTTACTGTCCATCACCAAAGAAGCTGAATGAGTACCCTCATACAGTACACAAATGGAGTATCAAAGATTATGTCTGAAGACACACTTACATTTTGCAACAATTCCAGAATTCGGTGGTACCTCAACAGATTGCTTGTAAAAGCTCTGGAAAGCTTAGGTGGCACTTAAAAATCAACAAGTATGTTACAAATGATGACAAAACATGTGTCTGTCTGTGCTGTGGTGAAAGCAGCCCAGAAGAAAGCACACAGCTGTACTGCTGCAGCCAGGTAAGTGAACAGCATGCCTTACAGTCTGAGCCTTTTTTTCTTAAGTTCTAAACCCTAAGTCAAGGACTGACTGTTCAGTCTTTCTGTCTCATTAAGCCTTCTGTTTTCTGTAAAGTACACCAATTATCCCTGCAGTAAGGACTGAATACTGAAGGTTTTCTGTCTGTTATTTTATCAACGTGACAGAGACATGTTATCTCTTTTTATAACCAAGTAAATCCTGGCTTATGTTTTGCAGAGAAAAACTGTTTCAAGAGTAAGAGTACAGATTCAGGCCTTGTCAAAGGCGTGATGGAAATAGTTGTTCTGTAGAGTATACTTTTTGCAGTCAAGTTCTGGAAAAGTATTGGCTGCATAAAGCTTATAATAGACTACAGTATAGAGGCATTTTGTGAAAAGTAAATGGCTGAACTCTTTATCTTAGAGTTGAAAAGCCCCCCTCCCCTTTTTTTTTTCCTGATTTTCCAGTCATCTTTTGAGAAGAAACATTATGACTCCATTTACATTTAATTATGCTCTTTTGGGACACACCTCCTTCACTGGAGAAGTTGTCATACAGCAAAACACAAAAAATGAGACTGAAGATTATTTCCTTCAGCTAAAACTAAACATCCAAACCAGCGTTTCTCCCTTAGATTATTAGATCCCACTAACAATATTTAAGTGTAAATTTTTCATAGATAGAATACAAGTATTCTGGAGTAGTGGCTCCTATAATAAACTTCCATTTGCCGTTTAACTAATTTCTTTAATATTAGAGTGATCAATATGTAAGAACATTGCATCATAGACTTAATGTATAGAAATAACACTATGAAATTTGTATTATTCATTTCCATGTACTAGAGTTTCCTCAAACTCATTATATTTTGAAAGTATTTGCAACCAGATGGTGAGAATCTTTAAAATGAGTAGCACATATGCATATATTTGGTAATAAACTAATTAAATTGAATTATTAGCAGAATTAAAGATTATTTCTTCACTAAATAATTTTAATATGCATGTATAAATGTCTTTCTAACTCACTACATTTATTAAAAAAAATTCTGAATGATCTTTGTGTGTACATCTTTTTGAATCTCTGGGTCCTGACATTTAAAGTCAGGTCAGAGAACCAAGGAGCAGAAGAATTGTGACATTTCATTTTGTCTGGAGATCTGTCCTTGTAACTTAGCTCACACTTCCACACAATGGAGAATCTATCAAAATCTGTAAGTGTAAGTGTTGATCTCCAGTCACTGGCTTAAAGAATCAGTACTTCTACACACAAATAGTCTACACTTGTCCTTGGCATATATGACCTTTATCACATACAATTCTAGGCTTAGCTGTTACAGCATAAGTTGTTTACTCCACACATTGATGCCTATGTAAATATCTTGCTCATACAAAACATACACACAATAGCAAAATATCTTGTAACGATTTGTTTTATGTGTTCCTTATGAAACGTTTCTCAAATGCATAGTTTTTTCTATTTCCAGACTGAATGTTTCTCAAAATTCTAAAACAGATGGTGCCTAGCTGATGCTGCTTCTGTGGAGTGTTTCAGGATGCAAATAAGTTACTAATTTTTTTCTGAAGTAGCTGTGATGATTTTTGTAATCTAAGATCCCTGCCCTTTGAATACTTGAACAAGCCATCCGAATACTCCATTGGAAAATAGTTGACTTACAGTTTTTTGTCTACGTCCATGTTATAGAAAATAAACTGAAGCGGGGAGAAAGAAGAGTAATATAATAACTAAAGCACAAGCAGAAAAAAAAATAGCATACTGAATCAATAATGATTTTTTTCCTTGTATTTAAAAAAATATTATTATCATTCATCTGCTTACCATGTTGATGTCCATCACCCTTTATATCCATGTGTTCAAAAGCACTGAGAATCTTTGTAGAAGAATCAAGTACTAATAGTGACCTAGAAGATGCCTGTGTTTCAGTAGAATACAGGCGATAGGAATATCTGTTATTTACCTGAAATTACACATAAAAATGCAGTGGCACCTAAGAAGCCAACAGTATATTTCCTATTTTTCAGCAATTAACACAAAACTCTACAAGCATTAGCAATAAATCATCCACCTTGTGTGTATATTTCATCAAGCAAAGCAATCACCATATCTTAAATGAAACCAGCTGCTGATGGGTGTAAGAATTCTTACCAAGCACAAGAGTAAGAAGGGAGAAATTGTCTGCAATTTAAATAAGGTTTGAAATGGCAGACTCTCCTAGATTGTATCTTTTTTGCTTTATGTATGAAAGCCTGATCTGATTATTCAAGGACACGTTTGATAACCCAAATTTGCAGTGTTGCTAATAAGGACCAGAATATATATATCCACAGCAGGAGGATGATTTAAAATGCTGTCACAGTGATATATGAAGAAAACATGTTTTGAAAAGAGATTTCTTTCTCGTCACTTACTTTCCTGCAGATAAAAAAAACCTGATTTCAATCAGAATTTATACAAAAGTCTATTTTTTAAAATCAGGTAATATCCACATAAACACCAACATTTTTTTTTCTATTATCTGTACTTACATCTTTGTTTCTGTAAAGCAAAAGTCTTATGGGAGAAGTTTTAACAAGAAAGCACCAAGAAAGACTTCAATGTGCAGCCCTCATTATTAGATATTTTAACAAGATTATCAAGGCAAAGAATAAATGAATACATAAAAGACAGTGGGAGAGGGGTAACAAATTTAGGGACAAATAAGACATTGCCAGAGAAAGTGTACAGTCCTTTAAGCAGCACATTCTGCCCTATTTTTAGACACTTGTTTTTTTAAATGATTCAGCATGTTTTGCAGTAACTCCTTTTGTTTATAAGTATCAGAAGTCCATTAAGTTTTATCCTTTCCAGATCAGTAGAATGGCATGTACTCATGCCGGAGCTTGACTTAATTTTGGGGCGAATCCATGAAGGTTATGGTATCCTGGTTGCACCGGCTCTAAATGAATACAAAATTCATGCTTGATTGTCTCTCAAGTTTGCTGCTGCTGCCCAACAGAGTGAGGTGCAGCGTTGCCTCCTCTGGGTGACCAAGATTGCTCTGGAGAAGCAAGCAACATAATGCTGTCAGAATGGCACTGGGCCTTTCTGAGCATCCGGTCTTGTCAGCTCTGTCAAACTGTGCTTCCTGGACCTTCAGTGAAATTCTGTTATTATGCCTCGTGGGCTTATCAGGCTTACAAGGTCTATATGATGCTAAATGCTTACATCATGCTCCACCATAATCTTTGAGACAGACTGCTGGTGGTGTTCAAATAAGTTTTAATTTTTTTTGATCCACAGACCATCAAGAATATACCAACTCAAATTTTCAACTAAAAATTTTATTGTCTGCAAACTACAGCTTAAATGACATCATTCCTGGCAAGCTACTACCATGAGTAAAGGTCTTTGTAATCAATAAAATTAGGGATAGCAAAAGATTTATTGTTCTGATTTATTCTGTTCAAATAAGAAACAATGTTTTCCTGTGAGAATATAATGTGGGAATGGATGGTAAGAATCAGACCAAATACTATTCTAACCTAATCCCTCATATGTAGCATTTTTTTCATTGCCCAAAGTAGTTCTCCCATCTCCTTTCTCTGATAGTATGCTTTTCCTTCCATTTGAAGAAGAATGAATCAGTTCAGCTAAAAAACCTCCATTTTCTCCAGCCAAAGATGATTAAAGAGATTAGTGTCTCCTCAAGGTTTCCTGTTTCACTCCTGTCTTAAGTGCTTAAGGCCTGTTCTGAGTGGTTACATCACAATTTTAATTGTTCAGGGAAAAAAGTATATGAACCATATCAACCCAACCAGGCTTATGATACGGTTACTTAATTTTCAACTTACAAAACTGTCTATTCTGTCCATTAAGTGAGACTGACCTACTGACAGTGTAGACTGTGTAATGTGCCATTAATATGAAAATGGAGACTTCTAAGACTGCAGTCTTTGGCGTGAAGTCTGAAACAATATCCAAATATTTCCACCTAAAAACACACCAGCATCTTTGAAGAACTATATTCAAGATGAGAAAATTTCAGCAGAGTATGTATTTGCAATTTTATTAACATATATTTTCAAAATGATCATAAGCTAATAGCAATAAAAAAATCTGAAATCTGTAAAATAACCATTGGGTATATGATCTAATTAAAATTATGATAAAATACCTTAGCTACAGGTTTGCATGTAATGTAATGTTTAAAAGTGAAGGCCCAACGGAAGTCCTGTTACTAACATCCCTAAGAGTGATCTGGTTGCCATTTACAAATACATAAAAAAGCAGTTAAAAGAATTTCAGAAAAATTAGACCAATTCAGCTGTTCTGTAAATCCAGCCAGGACTATCTGTTAAAAATTCAACTTTTTCAAGTTGAATTTTTAAAAATTCAACAGGTATGTATTTAACTTAAAAGGCTTAGCTTAGGAAGCCTGAGCTCATTTTCTAGTCTACTGTGGAATATTTTGATTTCTTAACATGGGAGGTAATTAAGTGTGTTGTTTTAATTTAGACAAGTAAAACTTCTTCAGTCATAGCTAGGGCTCTATTGATGGTAAAATGGGGTTGGCATTCTGGAGAAAATGTACATTTTTTTAGTGATGTGTTCTTCATCCATCAAAGAGCAGCAGCGTCTGTCTAAGGGTGTAATAGTCTCACTAAAAATAAAAGGATAACCTTAGGTATTTTTCTAATTGCCTGCAATTGGGTTGAAGTTTAAACCTTGGACTAAGAGGTTTCATTTCCATAGCATTTGATATTTTTAACTGTTATCATTTCGGTTATATTTGTTGTCTGTAAAAAATCCCTTTGTTTTGTGAAGATTGCAATATTCTTGATCTCCATAACATGCACAGACAATTAACTCCTTAGGTTATCATGCATGATTATAAAATTTGTATGGATTTTTGAAAATAAATTTTGAATT
>VWZT01004996.1:18282-47007 GCA_013397055.1 Pachycephala philippinensis
GAGATCCATTTTTGTGTTAGAACGGAATTTTGCCATTTACCTTCTTAAAATCAATTGCTATTCATAGATATTACCAGCATCAATTTTTTCATATGTTTTTGTCTGAAATCTTTCAATACATTTGTTATTCTATTCCTTCTCTGAGCCACTGGAAACTATTAACCTTCTTGAGCTGTAAAATTAATATATAATATTTTATTAATTATTAATAGATATGAACATTTTATACACTATATGCAATTCCATGTGTTGCCTTTATTTATTGTGATTTGGTTTTGACTGTAACTGGTTATGAAACTGAGACCTTCACAGCTGAGCTGTGACTATTGAAACGATTTCATCCAATGGTACAGGTAATTTAGGAGGTATTTTCCTCTTCAGTGATCATTGTTTGTAGTTTTTTTAATCAACTTGGCGATTTATCTGATGAAATATTACCCATGTGTCTAACTTTGAATATAATTCACTGAAGTTCCCTGCATTCCTCTCTAATCTTGACCAAAAAAAAAAACTTTGTGCCATCTGCAATTTTTTACCTCATTGTTAATTCCTTTCCCAGAACATTAATAAAAATAATGAACAGTGGATATAACACAGAATCCCCAGACACTCTGCTATTGATCTTTTGTATTTTGTAGCAAATTATTTTTGGATAAAAATAGGTCATTTAATATTTGTTTCCTGACTCCAAGTCAGTTCCTGATCCATATCAATTCTTTGCATCTAATCTTATGCCTACATACTTCTCTAGTAGCCTGCCAAGGACCTTGTCAAAGGTCTTTTGAAAGTTTTACTGGATTTATGTGGCAAGGTTTTGATAGCAGAGGGGCCACAGGGGTGGCTTCTGTGAGGTGACACCAGCAGCTGTCCCCATGTCAGACAGAATCAGTTCCCGTGGGCTCAAAAAGAGACCTGCCACTGGCTTTAGCTGAGACTATCAGTGATGCTGACAGCACCTCTAGGATAACATATTTAAGAAAGGGTAAAAAATGCTTCACAAGAGCAGCTAGGAGAGAGGAATGAGAACATGGAAGAGAAACAGCCTTGGGGATGCCAAAGTCAGGGAAGAAGGAGGGGGAGGAGGTACTCCAGGAGCAGGCACTCCCCTGCTTGAGGAGAAGACCATGGTGAAGCAGGTTGTCCCTCTACAGCCCATGAAGACAGCATGACAGCAAATATCCACAGTGCCTCCCGTGGAGGGCACAGCAGGCGGACATGCCCTGAAGAAAGCTGAAGCCCATGGAGAGCTCACTCAGAAGCTGTCTCCTGGCAGGAGCCGTGGCCCATGGAGAGGACCAGATTATGCCTGAAGACTCTATCCATGGAAAGGACCTATAATGGGGTGGTTCTTGAGGAACCACAGCCTACAGGAAGGACTCTTACTGGAGAGGTTTGTGAAGGACTGTCTCCCATGGTAGAAACCCCACCCTGGAGCAGTGGAAGAGCATGAGAAGGTGTGGCAGAGATGAAGGATTATGACCTCACCAAAATTCCCATTCTCTGCACCCTTGCCCTGCTTTTGAGATATTAAAAGCAGAAATTGAGTCTGGAAAGAAGGGGTGGAGGGAAGGTGGTTTTGGCTCTGTTTTTATTACTCCCTTTCTGTGAGTTATTGACACTATTCTGTGATTGACAAAAAACTGAATTAATTTTCCCCAAGCTGAGTCTGCTTTATGATACACACCATGATACAGGGTGTGTTTCTCACTATTCTTATCTTGACTGACAAACATTTTCGTCTTATTTTTTTCCCCTTTTTCTATAGATACAGGAGAAAAGATATAACTGCTTGGTGGGTACCTGCCTGGCAGCCAAGGTCAACTCACCACACAAGTGTAAATAAATTGTGTTAATCTCTTTAATTTCTTCCTTTTGAAAATGTTTATAAAGATCTAATAAATCTGCAAAATGTAATTTTCCTTTGCATGAACATGGCTATTTAGATACAGAAATGTGTCTAACTGGAAGACTCACAAACTCATTTAGTTTGCATACTATGGTTAATGCCTAGTATGTATTGACATCTTATCAACTTTCAAGAATTGAAAGCAAGCTATTTTAGTGGAAGAATATATTTGGTTGGCATAGATTAAGATACAGAAAAAAAATCTTCGGTATGATCTCTGAGACACTTAAATGTGAATTTGTCCTTGAAACACTCCTGCAACTGATCTACTACAGATTTTCCAAAACTACAATGCAATAACCTGAGAAGTATTTCTTTAAGCCTTTATACCTCTTTATGTGGAAACATAAATCAAAAATTGGATGTAGCAACACTCATATTGTTGATAAGATGATAAGACACATTCGAACAAGGTCCAAACATTTGAATGGATAGAAGCAAATTAAAAGAAGTGTTTTTTTATCTCATAGAGCTAAATAAAGTGCAAGGCCATTGAAGAATGTTCTAATGCAAAATCTCACTGGTATGTTTATTATTAAATAGTAGGAGGGGAAGAAAAAGACAGGTTCCGCAACATGCCAATTTAGCCAGTTCCTAAAATGGTCTAATATATGTAGGTGTAGCAGATACATGTTTAGATCACTGTGAAAGAGATTAAATAGCATTCCTGGTAGTCCACCTTCTCAGCATTGGAGATGAGCACAATTTACGTTTTGGGTTCGCTGTGTGACAGATTTCAAAGCGTCGTACAGTGGCAGCAGGTATGTTGAACTAAGGGGTCAAAAACCTAAGAAATAGGAGTCTGAATATATCTTTGTAAACAAGAGTTCAGCAAGAATATTCTGACTTTTTGGATTTTTTTTTTACACTCTTGCAAAGCAGCATACCTACCAAATTTATTGAGAACTAACTTAAAGATAACAGTTGTGTTCGATCATGAAGGTCTTTGATTTAATTTAGACATACTAATGTCTGTGTTTGCCTAAACTATTGTCCTCTTCACTGTAGATGGAAAATGTTAAGTCTCTTTGTAGTGAAAGACAGTTTACTTTATGCAATAAATAACAGCAAATGGCTGAGGTCAGCCTGAAGTGTACTTGATAGTCCAGCAGATATCAGCAGAAAAATAAAAAATAGTGAAGGTGGAATTTGTAGCAGGTGAGCTGATAAAGAAAGCTTATACAACAAACACAAGTTTCTTTTTTGTTACTGTAATGTAATTTTAACATAACTTGAGTGTTTCAGCAGAGTTGTAGAGGTTTATCAAAGTTTGTTATTTTGTACAGATTTCATTGAAATAATTTTATGGATAGAAGGGACATCAAAGAGGATACTCCTTGTGAATGCGATATGCCTAATTCAAGCTATTTTTAGCAAGCAGAGTAAACTGACATTGTCAAGACCTTTGAGTTTAATATCTGATTTTTAATGCTTCCCAGACTTTTACAATAAAGAAGAAAGATTGCACAGCTGGGTACTGACTTTTTATCTGATGAAACATTACATTTCTGCCTTTGGGTCAAAAGTAAGGGGCTCTTTATTTGCACAAGGGACTGAATTTCCTTCACTTTTCCTTAGTTATGAAACACAAAGACAACTATAGAAAAAGAACTCTTTCAAAAAGAAACCTACCATATGCTGTGTTTAGCCAGATGTTGTAACTGCAAGAAATAAAGTTGGGTTTTCTGCAATGTACTAATGAAAATACACATATTAAGATCAATCTGTATTATGTACTCGAAAGACTGATCCTAAGACTATCTCTGAAAATCCTCATTTTCTGCAAAATTAGCCAGACCACCCAGATGCTATTCTCCTGAATATTCTCTCAGGGTAAGATTCTCTCAGATTCTCTCTTAGAGTAACAGGTTAAACAAGAAAAAACCATTATTTTAAGACAACACATTGAGATGGCTTTGATACAGTCTCCTCCTTTTCCTACAGGTACTGTAAAGTTTATTAATTTACAAAATATTTTTATACGTTTGGATATTGTGATAGACTGGAGTATATATTTAACTATAAAACACTTTCAGTCATACTTCCTTCTTTCTACTACTTTAACAGCACGAGTGTAACCCTAAGAGCAGGGAGTTTAGGCCTCTATAATGTAAAATAAACAAATAATGTGTAGATCTTTGCACATTAGGATTTGGTTTTCTGATAGCTAGAGCAACTTGTCAGATTACCACAGGTACCTGAAGTAAGGTACACAACACAATGAAGTAATTTTTTCTTGCTGTTGTGTACTTGAATTAAAAGATATCACCTTATGGGCATAAACCAACCTGGATATGAAATACGTGGCATTCTGTGTGAGCTTGCAGATTTTGCCCATGATGAGCTCCATGAAGGGTGCTTTTTTCAGTCCCTGCCATTCACACACATCTGTACAGGTATTATTCAAAATGATGATTTTTCCCCTGAACAGAATCAACAACAAGATTTTGAGTGACATTTAAATCCAAGCTAGGAGGAAACAACCTGCAAAGTACAGACATCAACATGTTCCATCCCTCTCTGTACTTTCAACATTACAGCAATCCTGCATATATGCACTCTATGTTTGATACCATTTAAGACTTTTATCAAAGTAGATGTCCTCCACTAGTTGATTTCAAATTGCATCAACTACACTTTTGTGTAGCATGTTCTTTGATGAAAGAAATCATAGTTAGTCCTCTCTAGACAGTTCATTTTACTGTGGGCAGTTTTTTTAGTTAACAAACTGGTTTTTCTCAATTCTGAAACATTAATTTTTGTAGCAAATTCAATTAAATACTTTTAAAAAGATTTAGTTTATTGCAACCTGCCAAAAACCAAAATTTCAACAAGGAAGAAAATCATAACAAATGAAGCTCAGCAAGAATCTAGATGTATTTCTAGGTCCTTAACGAGTTTGCATTCTATTCTGAGAGCACTTTTTTACGGCGTAGTTTATCGAGTTTCATGTTAACGATATGGTAATCAAATGCTAATGTGGAACAGTTCTGAACCAATTCAACAATATGAAATTGATGATTATTGCCACAAAAGCCTTTTTGCTTATGTAAGTATTCACTTTAAATACATAATAAGATTTTTATTTAAGTAAGGAGGCAAGATATTTAAAATTAAATGGAAGATGATTTCTAATTGCCTTGAAGTAAATGCAAAACTATGATTTCTATGTTTTAAGTATGTTATTATATGGTCAAAACACAAAATATATTATTGGCAAGTTCCTTTATAATTCTCCAATTCAGTTGTCATCATCAGCCACACATTACAAGTACTATAAAGTGAATACAAAGTGATATAGTTGCTCCTACCTTTTCTGGTTGAAAAGCACAGTTGTTCTTGAAGTTTTTAATGATGAAAAGTCCTCTTGGAAGAAAATATCTCTCTTGTAGTTGAAATTACCCGAATACATTAGAATATTGAAGATTATGACCAGCATTCAGAAGTAAATGAAGGCCTAATGACTTCTTTAAAGCTCCTGTGTAGCACGATGATAAAAGGATCTCCTAGTACAATGAGAGCAAACTGGAAAAATCGGTTGTATAGCTTTATTTTAATGACTGCTAAATGACTCATGACAACTTAATATTAAATATTCTTATGCTTAGAAATTGGCTAGGAACACTAATTATACAGTAATAATTATGTAGTACACTTCCTTAATTATGTCATTCTGTCCAGCATTAATTCTTTTTGCTGTCATCTTGTAGTTATATTTTTAGCCTTCATAATGTTTCCAGATATTGCAAATATCTGTGATGGTTTCACCCCAGCTGGCAGCTGAGCCTCACAGAGCTGCTCGCTCACACCTCCCAGTAGGGCACGGAAGAGACTCGGAAGGGCAAATGGGAGAAAACCCGTGGGTTGAGACAATAACAGTTCAATCAGCAAAGCAAAACACAGAATTCATTCAGCCATCTCCAGGACAGCCAGGCTCCATCATGCGTAAGGGTGACATGAAAATTCTAATGTCATGTCTTCGAATGTCCTCCCCACCCTCCTTGTGCCCTCCAGCTTTTATTGCCGAGCATGCTGTTGTATGGTATGGGATATCACTCTGGCCAGTTTAAAAATAAAAGTCGTTTCTCTAGAGTTTGTCAAGGGGGTCAGAAACCTAGTAGATTGAAAATGAAAAAAACAAGCCTGAGGAGGAGGTATGCCACCAGAAATTGTAATATTCTGTGGAAACTTACTGTTTCTTGAACAAGATGACACCGTGTTGTGGGTGTCCACCAAAGCAACTCTCTCATTTCACCCTCCTCAGGTGGACAGGGGAGAGACAATATAACAAAGGGCTCATGGGATGAGACAAGGACGACAACAGATTGCTCATCAATTATGATTACAGGCGCAATAGAATAAACTTGGGGGAAATTAGTTTAATTTATGACCAATCAAATCAGAGTATTATAATGAATAAAACTAAATCTTAAAACATGTGTCCTCCACCCTTCCCTTCTTTCTGGACTTTCTCTTCAGGTTTCTTTCACTCCCACCTTCTCTGCCCTGCAGGGTCACATGTACTGCCAGGAGCCTGGTCCAGTGTGGGGTTTCCAAGGGGTTCACAGCCCCCTTTGGGCATCCACCTGCTCTGGTGTGGGGTCTTCCATGTCCCGAAGGTGGATCTCTGCAATCCTGTGACCTCTGTGGCTGCAGGGGCACAACAGCCTTACCAAGGGCTGCAGGGGAATCTCTGCTCAAGTATCTGATCACCTCCTGCCCTCCTTCTCCACTTACTTGGGTGTCAGGACTGTGTCTCCCACATGTTCTCACTCCTCTTTTCTCTGGCTGCTGTTGTTCAGCAAGTTTTCTCCCCCTGCTTAACTCTGTTATCCCAGAGGTGCTTCCACCATCACTGATGGGCTCAGCCTTGGCCAGTGGTGGGCCTGTCTTGGAGCTGACTGGCGTTGGCTCCGTCAGACATGGGGGAAACTTCCAGCAGCTTCTCACAGAAGCCACCCCTGCAGTCACCCCCACTACCAAAACCTTGCCATGAAAACCTAATTCACATAGTTATCAGTTGCTGTGCTAGACATGTAAATATATTTGAGCAGTGATCATTTGATATCAGTAATAATTTAATTTTGATTTATGATGTATCTTGATATACTTCAACACATACCCATAATCAAACATTTTAGGGATTTTTTTTTCTCCTTAATTTGCTATCCTAAAATCTAGAGTAATTTTTATTAATATTTCTGTTGTGTTGCCTTGAGAAACTTTTAAAAATTATGTCCCAAATTAAGTTTATGCCAAAGAGAAGAGTTAAATTTCATTTAAATTTGTATTTCCTTGCAGGCCATGTGCTGATTTAATCTATTATGCTACAATCAAACTAAAGATCAAAGATAAAATATGGTGTTCATTGACAGAAAAAGGATCAATTTTTTACAACTACCATTTGGAAATCTGTAAATGGAAAAGTTACTGCATGTTGTTTTAATTTCAGTTTCCTTTAATCGTTATGACCCCCTCTAGTCTTCATATACTAGACATGTATGTATACTACATGCCATATATTTAAGAGACATATGGGGAGCACATTCTGCAGGGAATGTCTTAGGAAAGAAGGGAAAGATTTTCCTGAAAGGAAAGATGAAGGAAAAGGATAAAAGCAACTCATGTTAGCACCTTGTTTTGTTTCTGCTCTTTTCACTGATTTCTAATGTTTCCTTTTTCAAATAATATATAGACTGATACAGCTTTCTAGGGTCTTTGATTTTTATAGTCCCTGATGTTCAAAATCTTGACAATTAGAAAGCCTTTCCTAAAACTGAAGAATGGCTTGAAAAAACTACCAATCCACCTGATTTTGTCTCTCTCATTTTTCCAAAGCATAGAAGTTCCTTGATGCCATACACCATTCATTTTGTGTTCATTATTTATTATGCCTTTTCTTTAGATCACCAAAAAATTCTTTTGGTTTTTTCCAGACAAGAGACAATAAACTGGAGATTATGTTCCTTTTTTGCATACAACGTGTTACATTCTCTTAAGTGCACACATTTTTCATGTTTTGTTTGCCTTTTTTTTTTTTTTCTAGTATGCTAAGTACCCCTGCAGGCACTAAAAAAATTAGAATGTAATCAACTAGCCTAATGTAAAATTCTTTTTCTATAATATATCCTTCCTAAGTTCCATCCCACCAGAATCCACACTAAGTAGCTCTCTACCGTTCAATCACACGGTTATGCAATAATTTAGATTGGAAGAACCTCCTGCGGTCTCTAGTGTAAACTATTGCTAAAAGCAGAGCTAAAAGCAGAGCTAACTTCAAAGCTAGATCTTGCTCCAGATAGGAGATTTCTTATAAATTTTAGATGTCTGGATAATATGTCAATTAATGTCTTTTAACCTGAAACTTCCACTACATTCAGTTTAAAAAAATCTGAGCTTTAGCTTACAAGTACTACTATGTGTATAGGGCTGGATTGTGCTCGGCCTGTGCTTGACAGCTATGCCGCATAAAGCAAACTCTTTGGCATGGCACAACTGAGGGCATTCCCAGTTGTCTGAGAAATAGGATTTGAACGGAGGTAATCAACTCCGCGGCTTTCAGAAGGCCACACATTAACTCATTAAATTCCATTCCTGGCATACTAATTAACTGTATATAATTGAAGTGTTTTAGAAAGTCTTGACAAGGTTGTGAGAAAGAGTTGCTAGATAAATTAATGTAGTATTGAAAATAAAACTTCTCTGTTATGTCCAAATTCTGCTTTTTGGTTCTATTTACCCTTGTTACCAAGACTTTCAGTAGAAAAAACATTACACTTTTTATGTTTTTTGTGCTATATAAAGAATAATAATAATATAATACTATAATGTAAATTCCACCTGTTGCTGCAATTGGCATTATTTCAAACTCTCCTGTTTTGTATTCTGTTCCAAATTTGGTCTACCTAATGCACAAACACATGCTCTGTAAATTCTCTCTTTTCTACCCATCTATTTCTAAATAAAATGTGCAAAGAATCAAACTTTCACATATGATGCTCTCAAGTAAAGTCGGGGGTTTTTTCCATTATTCTGAGCAAATGTCCAAGCAAAACGAGAGGTTTAAGATATTGCTGCAATAGTACTACTAAGTTCTGCACAACAATGCACAATAATAAAGAATAAAGATTAGTTGTTCTATTTTTTTATTGCTATATAATATGGATGCAAACAGTCCTCTTGAAAATAATGGGAGATTTTATGCCATTTGGAAGAGTAGATAGATTTTCAGTCTTTATTTATTTTTTCATGTATGCTTTATCCATGTTAAATTTGTTCAATTTTGTTTGTAATTTTTTGAATAAATATATCCCTGTCAAAAGAGAAAGATAAAAGTATCTATTTAGTAGCTGCAGTCTGATGCTACAGCTACCTTCAGCTGCACTTTTTCCACTATGTATCCCGATGTTACTGGGCATGGTGTGAAAATGGTTCATCTGTAGGAGGAGACAGAGAGGTGAGGTGGGCTGGCAGCATTCACCATTTAGAAGGCGAGGCAAAAATCAAGAGAATCTGTGCAAAGCAGAATGTGTCCTTTATGAAAACAATCACATGAAACGATGTTTGCAACAAATCTCCTAGTATTATTCTAATAAATGTTAGATCTGAAGAGAAGATTTGATGCTTGGCTGACAGCGGTATAATGAATGGGGCCTGGAAACAGTAGGACCCTGGAGCTAGCTACAGGCTGTATTTGTTCTTGAATCTCCCCCGATGTTTTAAAATGCAATGGGATTTGGATGCATGCAAAGTTAAAAATGTCAACAGAGCTACTGTGAAGGAGCAATATCATCTTCAGATATTTCTTCTTAGAGCACAACAACCTGTACACTATTTTTGTCATTTCTTATCACGGGAGTATTTTGCAGTAGTCTGATGGAGAAAAGTTTTACATTTTTAATTTTCTGAAATGACAGCATCACACCGAAAATGATTACTTAGGAAGACAGTATTTTCTCTAAATATGATTATGGATCTATAATGGTTTCAGGCAAATAGGACAATCAGACAGATGTGCTGAGTTATATGTCCTAAGTTTGTAACAATTGAATGGGAACTGTGGACTAACAGTGTCATAAAGCTTTTAAGCCCTTCAGGCTTCTATGCTCAAGATGTTTCTCCCCAGTAGTCTTTGAAATACAGTGATACAGAAATATTCACCAGGTGTGGGAAGTACTTTATGAAACAGTTCATGTTGGAAAAATGGTAGCCAAGGTAAAAGAAAATTAATCTGATTTGCTGAGGCAGTAAAACATAGAAATACTTGCTCTACTTGCCCACCTGTTCATTCCTTGGATCCTGCAACTAACTTGCAAGCATATTCCTTAACTTACATCAAATAAAACAGAGAGATAACATAAAACTGTTGAATAAGTAGAGAAAATTTATCCAAATGACTGCCATGGAGAGAGACAAGCTGTAGCCTGAGCTCGGCAGCTATTGCTTCCATTTGGTCTGCTGGCTAGCACATTAAAAAAAATTGCCATCACACACTTAATTCAAAGCCAGCCACAGCATGATGCCACTCATCCAGCTGGTGATGAAGGACATTGGATGGGGCTCTAAATCCTCCAAATTCTAGTGTGACAGGGCAGGAGAGCAGGGCAGTTGAAGGATGACAGGATCCAGGATTCTGGCAGGAAAACCATCTGCAGAAACCAGCCACTGAGAATTCTGTTTTTCACAGAACACCTACTGAAAGTTCTTTGAAGTGTGGATGCTTTATATGTGAGGAGTGGGAGTAACCTTGGAAGACAACAAATAATAGTTTTTTGGCAATCATATCTTGTGTAGAACATTATGGAGTAGTGAGTTTCTAAGTTTCATCACTTAAGCCCCAAATTCCCAGTTTTCAGTTCTGGAAATTGGACTTGTTTGGGATGAAATCAGTAACACAGTTTCACCTGCAGTTACTGGTGAGAAAAATTTACACCAATTGAGAGGAAGACAAAAAGCTGAGAAGACAGAGGCCTGCTTTTGTGATGCATGTACCTTGTAAAAGAAGCTGCAGTGATGCAAAGCAAAATACTGTTCATGTTTTGGCTGTCCAACCAAACATTTTTCAATAACTGTAGTACTAACTTAAAAGAAAAGTGGGCCAACAGATGGTCTGTCATCTTCTCTTTATATCTTCCTCTGAGGTAATACCTATGTAAATGCTGGGAGGTTTAAAACATGCTGTCTCAAAGTAAAATCTCTTGTAGTAATAAGTAAAAACTGTAGCAAACAAGTGAAGGAGTAATTCTCCTAAGTAACATAAGAAAGAAAAGCTCGGGCTCTGTCAGTGTCTGAATACAGGTAAACCATTTTTCCAGTTTTGGTTTGATACGGTTCTCCTCTTTGAAGACTGCTCTTCTAAAAGACAATGCAGCAGACAAATGGTTTGTTTGAATGGATTGGATATTTTTTTGCTAATATTCCTGAGGTAATTTAGGCACTATTTCTATAAGATAAGAGATCAAAATTTGCGTAAGACAAGACATCAGTAAGACTGCTTCAGAAAATTTGGATGAACAGCTAAATTTAAGACCCCTACAGTAATTTCCAGATTTATACTAAAACCTTTGCATTTGAATCATTAACTCATGCTTCAATAGTAGTTACTTGGATGTTATATTCTAGTATCAAGGGATTTAAAGTATAAAATATTTTGAAACCAGCATGTTCTGCCTTATACAGTAGTAACCTCATCAGTGCTCTACCAATCAATTTCTGCCATGAAAATGAATTTAGCTTTTTTTGAGAATTGATAACAGCATTTTCCTTTGCTTGGTATTCTTGCTAGAATAGTGAGTTGCAAAGTGACAAACATGAACTGTTTTGAAGGACATGAACCATTTTGAAGGACTTGAACCTTTAATACTCTGGAGTCTCCAGCTTCATTAGTATTATTATGGGTGCTAGGAAAGAGCAAATCTTTTCTTTTTTTTTCAGTATAGTTCAATATAGTCACATGAAAAGGAATAATTTTTCTTCATGTGATCATTTGTGGAGTATGTTTGCCTCTGTTAAAAGGGTGTCGATTCCCCAAACTGGGTATCTAGGAAATTCCAATTAATGCACAAAAATATGATTCCCTGAGTTTTACTAAGAAGAAAATCCAGGAGTGGAATTAGAATCTGAGCATTTATTAGGAACATAAGTCTTCTCCCCTAAGTTTGTAAACGTTCAGATTGTGGACTTGATTTGGGGTTCAGTTCTAGATAAAGAAATTAGTCCCAGTTACTAGCGGCTTCTGTATTTGAGGCATAAGAGTATCTGTTTTGCAAGCCCTAGAAGACGACACTCTTTACCCAGGTGTTCTTCATTACAATGGAGTGGATCAGCCAGCAACATAGCATCTTCTAAGATGCCACGACCTTCTCTTCAAAGAATATTCAGTATTGCTTGAAGCTTTATGATACTAGGCTGTTTTCATGAGACCTTTTTCTTTTCCATGATAGCAGGACGCTTTTTGTTCACATAAGCAGCTCATGTTAACAGTTTCAGTCTCTCTTTTAACAGTTTTAGCCTCTCTTAATCAATAATATTCTGTATAAACTTGAACGTACCTGATTTATAAATGTGTAGGGATCTGGCTCTTAGTAGGAGAGTATAACAAGGAAAAAACTGTGGAGCTCACAATTTGTTAAAAGAAAAACATGATCAAAGACTTCAGCTGCTATGACAGCCTGCTTTCTAATGAGCTCAAACAAAATATGATGAAGTTCATAAAGGGCTGTGCTTAATGATACCTTCCTTTTGAGACAGTATACTTCCTGTAATTTGTAAAGACTTTATTAAAACATCATATGTCTTTTAAGACCAAAATGAAAAATGGCTTGTGTTTGATAATTGCTCTTGCTCTCTAATAGTCTGCAAGGCTTGTTCAATGATGTATTTTTAAAAGGCTTGTGGCTAACTTTGGAGTACTTGCACCATATGGAAAATAAGACTGTAGCTCTCTAAGGACCCAAAACAAAGCATGTGTTTAGAGATTTTAATTCTCATAGAACTCAATAAGAATAAGAATAGTTAGTTGCATTTCAGATGTATGTTTTTGACACCACATAAAATAAGATATTAAAACCCTGTAAACTAGCATTTACTTAGTTTTGAGAAGCAGTGTCTTGCCACAGAAAAAGAAGAGTATTGCGTTTTTGGTATAAAGCTTGACGGAGGAACTTAAAAGAAGATGTCTTTTCTACCGAGACCAGAGCATCTTTCTGCTAACCTCATTGCTGTTTCGGAAACTGCATTTTTCCTGCATTGAGTGAATTGATCTTCTCAAACCAAGACTCACACTCAGACTACTGTGTATTGGTGTTACCTCCGTGTTGACAGTAAACATTAACTACTGTCTAGAAATTCACATTGCTCAAGCTTGTGTTCCTGTGTATCCCTGCATATCCACCTCATCCATTCCTATGGCTCACCACTTGGCATCTGCAGTGACATTTTGGTGTCTTCCATTCTAGCTGTGTGGTTGGCCTAGCACAGCTGTTCTGTGATGATTGTTGCTTTACTTCCTGAAAGAGCAGCATGTTTCAAAATTTTATTGTTATAAATGGTATTTGCTATATCATGCACAATATGGCACACAGATGGCGCAGATGAAACCCATTTAAAAGCTTTATATATATCAATAGTACGGCAATGTTTCACACCCATATAGCAAACTAGATACTACTGCCATGATGCAGATGTTTTATTTAGTTTGAAGTTTTCTGCTTTGCTCTTTCCAAACTCTGCCTGCTAATCAGCCAAAAGACGTGCTGTATCTGGTAGTGCACTTTGTCAGGCCCTTGTACAAACAGCTGTCATCTGATATATCACTTAGGTGACAAAATTATTTGATAGCTTCCCACCATATGTTTCTGTTTAAACTTTACCTGGTGGAGGCATATGTATCACTTCAGTGTTTTTCCACTGCTCATAATGACTCCCTACCCCTTTACAAACGAGGTTACTAAAGCCAATAATCAGTGACTGTTTAAGCCTCAAGGCAAAGTGTTTAGCATACAACACCTCACAGTTCTCTGGAAAGATACTTGAGGGTTTCAAACTCATTAAGTTAAAGCAATTTCCACATTATAAAAAATGTATCCAGATCAAGCTCCTTGCTTTATCTGAGAGTAGTGTAACTGGAGGACAGGATGATATTAAGTTCTAATTTTGTTTGTTTGTTTGCTCATTTCTTTGCTAAAGGCAATGGGATAAGAATTGGTAAGGACACTGACCTAACTGGCTTTATCTAACATTGACATGGATATCCCGTAGGTTGTTGTTCTGTTAAGAAAATAGTATGAGAACTCAGAAGTGATTTTTCTTTAGAAATATTATTTTTGAGCTAATCTCCTTTTGGTTTTAGTTGTTGGTGGGGGGGGGAGTGTTTTCTTGTTTGTTTTCATTTGTAGAAGGGTAACTTCACAGACTTTACAGTGTTCACTATAGTTGGCAAGATTTTAAATAATTTTTTATAATGTTAGTCATAGGCTTCTTAGCAAAATTGACCTCTATATCTTCTGCTGTTCAAGGCCTTAGTTTAAGCTATTTGACTAGATTTGGTTGCCCATCAGAAAAGCTTTTGTTTCCATACCAATAATTCATAATAGATCAAAGACTGCCAAAGTACTGCCACTCTATGTTCCATTCACGCTCCTGAGTCATTTAGCTTAGGCTGCTGAAGTATCCACGATATGAAGTATCCAACAAGATAACCTCAAGTGAATATGAGATACAGTTGATGGTTTTTCATCTTTGCTAGAGGGAATTATTAATTTAATACTTCCAGTGTTTATTAAAAAATGGGTTATTTCAATTCTTTCTTCTGCTGAAGGATATACAGAAATACCTGACCTGTTGCTGACCTTCCTTTTAGTCAGATATTGAAGTCTCCTATGAAATTGATCTGTTTGATATTTTTGATGTGTTGACCACATAAGTTCATCCAGGTCTCTGAAAAAAAATTATCTTCTTGTCTCCTGTGTTGCCATGCTTGGTGCAGGAGAACGGATACCTGTAGCATAGTCCCTATTTTCAGCATATGCTAAAGATCACGTACACTGCAGGATTGACTTCTGAAATTATTGACATGGAGTTTCTAATTAAGGAATCAGGAAGTGGGTGACATGGGTGTGATTTGGATAATGACACAAGAAGTAAAAAGCTTTACCTTTTCCTTAATTTTTTTTAAATTAACTACATCAGTGTCTGTCCCATATTCAGTCAATGTTAATCTCTGTACTGGATTTGCAGGGCCAGGTTTTGGTAGCAGGGGGCTACAGGGCTGCTTCTGTGAGAAGCTGCTAGATGCTTCCCCCATGTCTGAGAGAGCCAATGCCAGCCAGCTCTGGGGCAGACCCACGGCTGGTCAAGGCTGGGCCAATCGGGAATGATGATAAAGCCTCTGTGGTAATATATTTAAGGAGGAAAATTGTGGTTATAGTGAAGATGTAATTGTGGCCAGAGAGGATTGGGGTGAGAATATGTGAGAGGAAAAACTCTGCAGACACCAAGGTCAGTGGAGAAGCGGGGGCAGGATACGATCCAGGTGCTGGAGCTGAGATTCCCCTGCAGCCCATGGTGCAGCCCACGGTGAGGCAGCTGTGCCCCTGCAGCCACAGAGGTAACAGGGATGCAGAGATCCACCTGCAGCATGGGGAGGAGACCCGCACTGGAGTGGGTGAGTGCCTCCAAGAAATTGTGGACCTGTAAGAATCCTGTGCTGGTGCAGAGTCCTGAAGGACTGCACTCTGTGGAAAAGGGATGCAACTTGAAGCATTTCACGTAGAGCGGCTGCCCATGGGATAGACTCTCGTTGGTGAAGCTCATGGAGAACTGTGTCCCATGGGAGGGACCCCACGGTGGAGCAGGGGAAGGACTCTCCCTGAACAGCAGTAAGGACAGCAAACTGACCGTAATCCCCATTCCCCGTCTCCTTGCATGGCTAGAGGCAAGGAAGTAGAGCTGGGATGGTGAGAGAGTGTGGGGAATATGTTTTTAAGATTTGTTTTTACATCTTATATCCTGCTCTGATTTGGTTGGTAATAAAATCAGTTAATACCTCTAATTCAAGTCTGTTTTGCCCATGAGGGTATTTGGAGCTCTACAGGTCCTTATCTCAAGTAAGGAACCTTTTGCTATATTTTCTCTCCCCTGTCCAGTTGTGGAGGGTAGTGATAGAGCAGCTTTGGTGGGTGCCTGGCATCCAGCCAGCATCAACCCACCACAGACTGACCGCCTTATGACCTGGTCATGAGATCACATTCTATTGTTAAAAATAAAGTATGGTATCTCTTACCACAGAAATTTGACTCAGTCCCAGTAGTCTCAGTAGGTTCCACTAGGCTGTGCAGAGTTTAGTACACAGTGTTATTAGCTCTCTGGAGCCAACAGGTATACAAAAACAGTATAAAAACTACTCAGAGTGATCATATCTCCTTTGACATCCTCCAACACTGACTGCAGTGTTTCCTTCACCCAGGCTTGGTTTCAGCTTTAGTCACTTGCATTTGCAGCACTGGGACTTGCCTACCCTGCAACAGCTAGCTTTTACACAACTATTAATTAGAGATAATTCTACACTTTGGAATCACAGCAGAGAAAGTGAATGAAGGCTAACACCATTCGTTCTACCCAAATTATTCTCTAGCACACTCTCAGCAAATAAAAGAAACAAGCTCATTTTCTACAACAATTTTGCAAAACATACTTTACACTTTATATATTCCTTACTGTTTTGAAATAATACTTACACTGGTAGATGTGTGCCTCCAACTGCCACAGATATCATTACAAATAGCATTTAATTATAACAAAACTAATAGTATACTTTTTTATTTCCCCTAAAAGCTGATTTGCTTGAGGCTATTACTAAAACTGATCAGCATTTTCAGTTTCTGGAAATTATGTGACTGTTTCTTCTTCTGTGTAACATTAATATGCTCCTTTAGTTGTATATTCTGCTTACATGAACAGTTTTCATCCTCCTGTTTCTGTGGAGCCCTTATTTTGGGACAATGAAAAAATTGCAGTAATTATTTTTAGGACCAACAGGAACAGGAACATAGCTCTCAGCTAATGGTTGAAATAGCTGTGAAAGATTCCTCCTTACCCTTGGAAATCTCAGCAATGGAAAGAAAGTCTGCAGAACTGCAGCTTACACCGAGTGGTATGCATTGTATCTTCACAGACGATTTTAGTTTTACAGTGCTCCTCTGTGATAGAGTGTGTATCTGCTTGAGGATATAAATTCTGGGCTGGGTCCCTTTAACAGTCTTGGTAGGACGAGGGGAAATGAAAAAAGGCAGAAAGGAACAAAAAAGCACAGAGTAAACTCAGAAGTACTTGAAATCTTTAAATCAGGATTGTCTTTTTCAAAAGAAGATGATCCATTTTAAGTATGTAATTTGGATTTAATACAGTTCTTTTTGTTTTGCTTTATTTTGTTTGGGTTTCTTTCTTTTCTGTGAGGAGTAATCAGTTTCATGAGGGGGGAAAAAAAGCCAACAACTGGATACAATAATGTGTACGGTCTCCTACTGGCCTAGGAGTAAACACATGAATTCCAGATGTTCAGGGCTGTAAAAAGCGCATTGTTCTGTTTTGCACCACCATTACAGTAATATTGGTTTTTAATTTTTTTTTTCCTGTGAGTCCCTTGTTTTGGGGATTGAAAACTTACAATAAGTCAGTTTATCAAAACTTAATCTGGTCAATGACAAGGTGAACATGAATCAGCAGTGCCCTGGCAGCCAGGAGGGACATCCCTGTCCTGGGGGGCATCAGGCACAGCATCGCCAGCCGGGCAAGGGAGGGGATTGTCCCGCTCTGCTCTGCACTGGGGCAGCCTCACCTCGAGTGCTGGGGGCAGTTTTGGGTGCCACAATACAGAAAAGACATTGAGCTGTTAGAGAGTGCCCAAAGGAGGGCACGAGGATGGTGAAGGGCCCTGAGGGGAAGCCGTGTGAGGAGTGGCTGAGGTCACTCGGTCTGTTCAGCCTGGAGGAGACTGAGGGGAGAGCTCACTGCAGTTACAACTCCCGTGTGAGGGGGAGGAGGAGAGGCAGACACTGATCTCTGCTCTGTGGTGACAGTGACAGGACCCAAGGGAATGGCCTGAAATTGTGTCAGGGGAGGTTTAGGTTGGATGTTAGGGAAAGGTTTTTCACCCAGAGGGTGGTTGGGCACTGGAACAGGCTCCCCACGGAAGTGGTCACAGCATCAGCCTGACAGAGCTCAAGGAATGTTTGGATAATGCTCTCAGACACACGGTATGATTCTTGCGGCTGTTGTGTGCAGGGCCAGGAATTGGACTCGATGATCCTTGTAGCTGCCATCCAACTCAGCTCATTCTGTGATTCTGTGAATCTTACTGTATACCTTTCAAGTCAGGAATAAGTTGGCTCCTTCCCCATGAATTAGGAAAATTCCCCCACAGATTAGGAAAAACAATACAGAAATGTTAAGAAAACCCCCGTTTCACAGCAGAAGTGTTTATTTTCTTTCTTCTCCCCTGAAATACACAGGTGAGGTTATATGAAGGACCATGTTCATTTTATTCCTTACTTGAATTAATCCAACTCAGTTATAATTTTTAAAACTACAAATCACTTTTGTTGAAATCAATGATTACTTGCTGACAGAAAACTGCATGCAAGGACGAGGAAAAAGAGTGTCCCGGAAAACATGCATATGCCTCTCTTTCAGTTAGCTCATGAGAGCATCCTCAAGCACATATGAATAAATAAGACATTCGGAATTATGTGCTTGCCTTTATTTGTCTGTATCTTTTTCTTCGTCAGTATCACAGGTGTGATCACCCAGAAAAATCATGTGAAATTTCAATACTGATGTTTCCTATTTATGTACACAGTGCTATTAGAAGGTCACAGGATCACAGGCACCTGTTTGTATCAAAGCAGAAACAAAACCAACCATAAATTTCAGGTTTTTTCCTAGCTTGTAATCAAATCTGTTGATTTTCTACATTTTTTAAAAAGCTATTAAGAGGGGAAAATTTCAGAAATTGACTCAAAATATATAATCAGCATAGAATGCTGTAATTTTTTTTTTTTAATAGCTTACTTGGTTAATTAATTTCTTCCACCAAGCTCTTTGTTTTTTCCTTCTGCTTCTAAGAGTACAATATCAAGATGAGACCAAATAGAAATACTAGGTTCAAACTTCAGATGACAAATTATAATCCAGATTATAATTGTATCTTTATGCCATATCTGCTACACTAGTAACTCTGGTAAGAAAACAGCTGAGGACACGCAAAGGCAGTCTTTAGGTGTGGGGGTTTTATTCTGCTTATAAATTGAGATCTGTTTTAGGACTATCTCTATTGCATGTTAGATTATTTGATGAGGTTGTTTTTGGTTTACAGCTGCCTACAACTTGTAAATGGCCACACAAATGATGTGGCAGAGTAAATGTAGACCAGTTAACGAAGAGGATAATTCTTACTCATATTATCTATCTCTTAGTGGAGTTTTCTTCTAAGATAATTTTTGCACTGAAATATTGCTTAAGCTTATGCCATACTTTTCTATATCATACAAGACAATCTTATACAATAAATCTCCATATTTAAAATTCTCAATATTTATCACAAAATGAAAATAATTCCCTTTATTTATAGTATCTGTTAATGATAACTTCTAGTGGTATTGATGAGGATGGGTGATACTTGAGTACATCTGACATTTATTGTCTTATAATTAAGAGTTCAATGTTTGTTGTTAGACTGCGTTAGAACAATGAACAGTTGTACAGGCAAAAATAAAGCATGTTTGTAAACTATGTAGAACAATTTTGCTGTTGCTTGATTACGTTCCTTTAATATTTGTTCTATTCTTTCCTGATAGAAGTCAAACCCCTCCTACATCCTAGTCTTAGATCTTGGCAATTTTCAACAATAAACATATGAGTTCCAGATGCTCACTAAAACTACAGAAAATGACTGCCAATTCTGTTTGTGCCATTTTTGTGTGAGAGTTCTTTTTCTCCTTGGAGACCTTTCCTCTTCTAATGATTTACAGTATGGCCATAAAATATTGTTTCAAGCTACATTTTGCCACATAAATGCAATCTCAAGAACACAATGTGGTTTTCACAAAATATAGGACTATTTGTATTTTGTTGTTATCCATTTAAAGCTTATCTTTAGACTAGGTCTTTACTACCTTTTCTTTCCTGAAACAGGATAATTCTATAAGACACCTAAGTGGCTTCTGACTCTCCAGCACCAGCCCCTTTTCACTTATACAGTTAGATAGTCTCAAAGTGGTTATTTCAAAATTCTATAAATATTTGCACTTGAAATCAACACAGCGTTTCTAGACTGCTGTTCATACGCAGATAACAGCTAGTTCAATTTTCCAGCAAGCAGACAACTTTAGCTGAACTCAAAAGGAGTTTTTGCATTTTACTTCATCCCTGGAAGGATATCAATCTTTCAAACTAGTTGCCTGTATCATTATAAAGTTAACAGAGCCAATGGAAGGATTGAGAGGGTAAAAGGAGAGAAAGAGGGAGGGAGAGATAGAAATCATCCCATCCAAATGGAAGTAGAATGCAGAGTATGAATCTATTTGTGAGTGTCTTTATCTTTACACTATCTATGGAAGCAATCTATTTGAATTATTCAGAACAGATGAGTCTTCCATGCTTCTAATGTCCAGTAAAACAGAGCTTTCTCAACAACCAAATAGAAACCATGTTTTGAGAATTAAAATGTGATAACGTAAAACATCTCAGCTACTTTTTGTAAGTGATGGAAATGAGCATTATTAAAAATAGGAGGGGGCTGACTGAATCGATTTTCAGAAATTGCCATTTTCTGATTTATGAAATGTGAACTTTGTATCATTTATTGATAGGTCTTTCTCCCCTTGTTTCTTTTTTAATCACATTATAGAAAATATTTTTTCCATATCTAATTTCTAGTCAGAAAGAGATTTCATCCAGGAAATGTAGGTATCCACAACTCATTTACTTCCCATTTTCACAGCATTAGCAGTCAGATGGAAGAATGTTCCTTCAAGCCCCAGTAGCTCAGACTGAGAATCCTTTAATCTGAAAATAACTATCTCTGGTCACATAGGCATTCAGAGGCTACAGGCACAATGAATTGGCTACTGTGGAAATTCCTCATGATAAAAACCAGAAATGGAGACCCTAAACTGGTCACATGAGCATCGTTGATCATGCAGCATTTGAAATAAGTCGTATGCATCTGGCAAGCAACTCTTCACCCTCCAGACATTTTTAAAATATATCCGATTCTCTCCTGTTAGGTAATGAAATCAAAACTCTGCCTGTTTCCACATCTCTAGGTTTTAGCAGCTAAAGGCTGCTCTTGTATTATTAAACCATTTAAAGCTTAAAAGAAAATTCTATTTCTTCTTCTCTGCTGTAATTTTAGTGGAAACAAATTTTTGTGTCCAAACACCAACTAGTTCACTTCAAAAATGCACAGCAAAAGGAGGAAATTCTCTTTTATTATTTACTCTTTTGAAAATAGGTACCTAGTGATAACACGTGTTTATAATTTAAGGTGTACAAAACACGAATTGACATGCAGAACCCTTGTGCATGAACATCCACCTATTGTGCAATGTCCCCTTTTAGGCTACACAGCTGAGTGGTCTATCTTTGAACTCAAATGCCTTTTCCTAGTATTTCCATTGGGAAAACTATTGTAATTCATGAGTTAAAAAAAACCCCCATTTTCATGCCATTTTTTAAGATGACATTTTTGCTTCCTCTTAGAAAATGTTGGGGTTTAGCTATTTTAGCAGATGCAATAATTTCGAGAGCTGTTGTTACATCAGCTTGTTATCACTGTAATACCAGTGGCCCTATTTTTATCCTTATTACACAGAAGCTGATCAAGATGAGTCATCTCATTTATAATTAGTCCCATGGTGGTCAAGCCTGTGAATGACAATCTGATTCTACATGATACCAGAGAGTCACAGCTGGAAGGTACTCACTGTAGTTGTGACCTCCAAGGGAAGGCAAACAGTGATACTGGAGCCTGCCTCCTTCCTGTCCCTGTGCACAAGGTTCATAGCAGTGTTGAGTGGCTGGGGCTTGCTGCGCACTGCACAGCTGCAGGATATGAATGAAAGTATATAACCCACCCTATTCAAAGGAGAAATCACTAGGCACAGATATAATTTATAGCAGGCCTATTCAATCTCCTGCAACCATTAATAAGGAGAAATAAAGGCACCTTGCTTCTAGGCTACAGTGACAAGAGCAGCGCCTTTCTCTCGGCTGGTCTGCGGGCGTGGTTGAGTGTGCTACCTCCCTCCTCAGGTACCTTCCAGAGCCATGATGAGCCAAAGAAGTCATAGAAGAAGACTAGAAGAAGAAGCATGACAAAAAAGTCGCTCAGATATTCAGTTTAACAGCAAAACTGCCATTTTCTGTTACTTTTAGTAATCTTGTTTTCTGCTTTAAAACACATTCATTGGTTTTGAAACATTGAACTTCGGAGGTTTATCTACAGACACCCCACATATTTTGCATGACTTTCATACAGTCTGAATTTTTCATCTTACATTCCTAGTTTTTTAATGACCCTTGTTGTTATTTTGTGGAGTTTTGCTGGGTTTTTGTTGTTGTTGTTTGTTTGCTTTTTTTAATCTTACCCTGATGTTTTGGATGTCAATATAAACTATGTTGGGATAGGATATAATTCAGGATACATTTATATTTCAATTATACATCAAACATATAACCATTTGAAAAAATCTTATCATTCAGGTACATCTGTGGTTTCGTTTGTTGTTTAATTGGTACAGGGTCCTCATGCTTCTTGAGATGTGTATTCAGAATAAGTGAGACATCAGTTTAATGGGATATGCTAAACTTAGACATTGTTCTATTATTCTGTGCTTTTTCACTTAATTTTTTAACACCTTCCCACACATGAGGGGCTGACGCTCCAGGTGACTTGCCTAGACTCTAATTACTATATAGTATTCTAGGAGAGAGACTTCAATTTTTAGTTGTGGCTTCTCTGTTAATTAAGGTTCCTAGGCATTTATAGCTTCATGAGCTTCAAGGAATAATACAGAGTAATCAACGTGAATAATGAAATATTAGTCAGACCAAAGAAAGAGATGGCATAAGAATAACTAAAAAGCTTACAGTCAGACAACAGTGGCAAAAATTGCCACTACATCCCTGTAGCAGCCCTTAAGCACAGCGGTATTTTGTACAAAATGGACCATTTCTGGAAGGAAGGGTTAAGAAACACAGTCTCTCAGAAGTGGAAGACTTGGATTTGATGTTGTTCAGCAGACACAAGGCATGCTTTGTTTAGTCTTTCTCTTCCATCTTAGACAGGTGTCTTAATTATAATGCTGTGGGAAAAATAGGGGTACAACACTCCAGTTTTGTAAGTGAATGATATGATCTAAAGAATATACTGCATTATTTACCTGAAGAAAAATATATAGAACACTTTATCAAGACTATTTGGTCTTGGATAATTATGTGTGATATCATCAATCAGTCTCTAAGATAACATGCAGGTGCTTAGATAACTTTATTAACCGAATTTAGATCTTTAGGACCTTTAAGTATCTGAAAAGAAAGTTAAATATTGTGGATTTTCCTACAAATTTTTTAAAACCTGTTTTTTGTGCTCCTTGATAGAAAAGAAACAGAAAAACCAAAACAAGAAATGGACAAAAAAATACACAACAAATCCCGTACTCCTTTCCTGAGAAAAATTCAGGTAGAGAATAATCAATATCTTTTGATATTAATTATTCTTCTAGTCTTTGACACTAGTACACTATTGTGAAAGGATCTGTTGCCAAGAAGCATAAAAACTATTTGTTGCCCAGACAACCATTGTAAGGGAAGATTAGGTCAGCCTTTGAGTTGCCATTAAATTGTCTGAAAAGATTAAAAGTGATTTGTCAAATATATATCTCTGAAATGTTTACTAAAGGAGTTTTTAAAATATGATAACTGCCTGTAATAACTCAATTTCTGCATAGAAATTTCTCTCATTTTATTTAGTTTTCATACCACCAACAATAACAAAATATCCTACTACTGCTGCAACACACTTTACTTTCTGGATATCTTGTTCCCCCACAGAGGACACAGGCTAAAAACAGAGAACATGCTTGGGACACTCGTGGATTTCATATGAAACTACCATTACTATTAGTTAATTCATAGGCCAATACAACTCCAAATTTAATGTTGAATTTCATTTGGCAAATTCTCTGGATTGTAAGAGTGTCATGGTAGACAGCGCTTTTCCTTATCAGAGTACTTTGGCTAAGAATCTGTCCCAATGGGTTTTTTGCTCATTTTGTTACGAGCCTTCAAATGAGAATGCCATTTATCCACCTTAAAAAAATAAACAAAACCTCCCAAAAAATCAACAACCCCCAAATCACATAATAATTCTAGTGAGATTTCATGAAGAGTTACTTCCTTTTTGCTTTCTTCTAATATTCCCTCAGAGCTGTTCCAGAAAACTGATATGCACAAGAATGCAACTGCAGAATAAAAGACTAGAGGAGATTTAGAAGTTAAACAGGCCCAGTGGAATTCTTTTCTTCATAATTTGTGAATCCTTGATTGGAAACCCAGAAGTTTATGAAAATCGCTTGAACTTACTAGAGAACTGCTTTGGCACACCTGGATTTTGTAGCTCTTGCTTTTGCCATATTTACTGCTTCGGATTGTTAGTGGGAGGTTGTGTAAGGATTACAAGAGGACTTTCAAAATTTTCCTAAGTTCTGATCTTTAGACCTTGAAGTATTGAAGCATTTTTATAGTTTTGCAACCAGACTGGAACACAGGAAAAAAAATTGTGTTTCGAATTTTGCCCCACACAAACTCCAACTGCCTTTGTTTTAGATTCCATGATTAAACATTCAGGGACTGTTCTATGCATACCAATAAAAACTTGCAGCTAAATCAATATTCTTCAATTTTTTTAAACTTTGTTTAAATTCTCACACAGAAAAACTATGCCCATGTTTGAGATTGTCATTGCTGGCCTACTATTCTGTTTAAAATTGAAGTGTTATCTTCTATTTTTCTACTTGAATAATAAGAGATAAAAACTTGGAAGAGCTAGGTTTTGTAGCTTAACTGATTGCAATGGAACACTGTTTTTCTAAAATTGTGTGAATATTTCTGAAGAGCAGAACTACTTCATAAGTTTGCGGAGAAACTTTATTAGAAACACTACACTTTAAAGTGGTGTGCTTATGTTTCGGGCCAAAAAGAATAAATATAAAATAATATATATCTTTAGATTACAGAATCAATGAGGCTGGAAAAGACCTCTGGGATCATCAGGTCCAACCTGTGACCAGACACCACCACGTCAACCAGACCATGGCACTGAGTGCCACATCCAGTCTTTCCTTAAACATCTCTAGAGACAGTGACTCCACCATCTCCCTGGGCAGCCCATTCCAATATCTAATTGTCCTTTCTGTGACGAAATTCTTCTAATCTGCAATTTAAATCTCCCCTGGGGAAGATTAAGACTGTCTTCGTGTCCACCACTCCTTGCCCAGGAGGAGAGACCGACCCCCATCCAGCTACAACCTCCTTTCAGGCAGTTGTAGTAAGTGAAAAGGTCAGTCCTGTCTAGAAAAAAAACTGAAGAGATGGTACCAGATCTGAATGGGCTAGAGACATGAGTCCCTAGCCAGTAGGGGACAAATACATAGAAATAGATATGTACTGGCTTTTTCTTTTTGATATGAAAACCAGTTGTGAATAGTAATTTATTTTATATAAATCAATTTTGTCATACAGTAACAATAACAGTTTTTGGTTAATATAAAACTAAGCACAACTAAGTTGGCAATTAGTGACATGCTCCTGATTTCCTCACCCATTCAGAAATTTCCAGATGTTTGAACAAAAAAACTTTAGTGTTGGAACACTTGTGGACTAATTGTATCTACTGTATAGTTGTATAGGTGTTATTACTAGCTGTACCTACTGTCAAGATAGCAATACCTGCTATTGTTGGTAGTGATAAGAAAAGAGTTTTTAATGATCTAACAATACTGTAGAAAAGAGGTGTCACACTGTTTTCTGTAGAAAGGATGAATAGGAAAAACAGGATGAAAGGAAAAATAAGTATGTTTACACAGTGCTATACGGTGCTTTGCTGAGAAAAAGCTCATATTTTTTCTACGCTCAAATACAATCTCAAAAACCATAAAGAATACAATAATACTAATGCAGAAATCTGCCTAGAATAATATTTCCGACTCCTTAGCAGAACCAGTTGTTCTGCTGACCTGGTTTAGTCTGCTTCCAGTTACAGAGTTAACTGCTCATAAAGCCCACTGCACTGTGCAGACATCTTCTGAAATTCATGTTTTCTGTGGGCAAAATGAAATGCCTTGGACCCCTTGTCCATGGCTCCTGCCTTCCTCTGTCACTGTGAAATATGCACAGATGATAGTGTGGCAGCTAGGATATGTCCTTATATTTTTTTAACTGCCTGCAGTGGGAAGGAGTGCACCAAAAGCATTCACCTATTATGAAAGTGTAGAACCTTACAGCAAAGCACACAAAGCTAGCAGAGCATCATGAAGAGGATTCTTTAAAGACAATAACCAAACAATCTGATCTTTGTATTTGGTCTTCATCGACTGAAAAGCCAGTGTCTCTGAAATGCAGAGGGTAGTTTTATTGACTATTTGTGACTTAACCTATAACTCACAGATCACTACGCAGGCTGTATGTCAAAGTCCTTTTAGAGTTTTGGGTGCCCTTTTAATGTCAATGTCTAACATCAGGCTAAAACTAAAGCACTAATATTTATTGAAGTGAAATAAATCATATTTATATTTTTCAACTTAGGCCTGTAAACTCTATCCACACATTTTCACAACGTCATCTTCTATACCTAATATTAGGCTGACAGTAAACCGAATAAGAAATTCTAATATTGTAGGGTATATAGAATAACTAATTTATTAAGGTTATCAGGTTTCAGTTTAAATGGCATCTCACTCATCGTGTCAAGAGCAGGATAATTATTTAGAAACAATTTGGCAGAATTTTTTTCCTTTTGACTGATATTTTTAGAAGACATCTTAAAACAGAAACTCTAGCTGTCTCTGGATTTGTACCGAGTCTTCCTCATCTGAAGTAAATAACCTTTTCGTTTGATATCACAATTTTTTTTTTTTTCTGAGTTTTGCTTTATCCTCCCCTGCCTGTCATAGTATCTAGTAAGTCTTCCTTACTTTCTCTTTTTTCCTGCAATCAGAACAAGGATTATATCCTCTCTGTTTCTTTTGGTGCTGTGTTTGCTTTCATTATTAGTCTAGCAGGCTTCCAAGTTCTTGGGTGTGAAAAATAGAAAGATGGCAGAACTGTGTACAATTGTACATGTGAATTGTTCATTCTGCCTGGATGTTTGTGGTTTCTTCTATGTTCCTGCACTGCAAGACAATGCTTAGTTGTTTATTGTGGACATGAAATCTAAGATATACTTTATATTTATAATATATATTTATATCTATATTTACAATTACATTTCATTTTATATTACTTATACTTATGGTCTTTAAAATTTACAGTATTTTTAATCTATGAGTCCAAATCAGAATTCAGTGCTATTAGGTGCTATCAACATATTCTCCATGATTCTTATGATCACCATCTCATTTTCTCTGAATGCTAAATACAGTGCACAAGATGGTTATGGTAGGAGCTGATGAATTTAACATTTAATCATTACCTCAGAATACTATGAGTAAGACTTTGCAGAAAGGTGAACTGACTATTCTAGATGTAAAAACCAAAATTAATCATAGACTTCATAGACTGGTTAAGGTTGGAATAGAACTCTAAGATGATCAAGTCCATCTGCCAACCTGTGCACCACCACCACGGTCACCATTAAATCATGTCCTCAAGCACCATATCTACAAGTCTTTGAACACTTCCTGGGATGATGACTCTACTACCCCGCTGCGCAGCCTCTTTGCCCTGGGTAACCAAAAAAAAAGGGTATTGTATTCCGTATTTTTACTACACCATCCTGATTATCATTGTCCCTTCCAGATGTGGGGCTGGAAGCAGAACTGGGGTGTCTTGCTGTGGGCCTGCAGAAGTAGGGCATGCCAGGCTTCCTCTAAGGGCCAGGGAACACCCACACAGAGCCTCTTCCTTCTTTCTTGCTGGGCTGTCCAGAGAGTTGCCTGGGGCAGGGTCTCCAAGAAATTCCATTCCACAATCCTAAACTGTTTGGGAGAAAATTTCACACCACCATTTTCAGCCATGGTTGCTGGGGGTTTTGTAAGCTCCTACCTCCCCATTTTTTTGTTCCGGGGAGAAGGTTGAGCCAAGTGGCTTAAAGCATATTGTCTTTGTTCCAAGGGAGTCCACAGGATTCAGCACCTTTGTATCTAGCTCTTAGTACTGTTATCTTGGTTGTTGCTGGTTTGGTTTTTAGTAAACTGCTATTTTTTCACTTACATCTTCTCGCATTCCTCTCCTTATTGGTGAAACGAAAGTGGTTAAACCTAAAGGGGAGGTAGCTACAGGCTCCAATCCGTAAATTATTTTAAACCAAGACACTGTTCCAATGCTATACAACCCCCTCCATGAAGAATTTTTTTCAAATATCCAATCTAAACCTCCCCTGCCTGACTTGTAGCCATTTTGTCTTGTTCTGTCACTTGTTGCTTGGGAGAACAGACTGATCCCCACCTGGCTACATGCTCCTTTCAAGCTGTTGTAGAGAGTGATAAGGTGTCCCCTGAGCCTCTTTTTCCCCAGGCTAAACACTCCCAGCTCCCTCAGCTGCT